>JBCAUG010728222.1:0-12148 GCA_038406175.1 Haplosyllis leylae
TTTGACAGATTTAAGTTTACAAAATCGACGATTCAATAGGGTATGCATGTTTCTGTCACAAAAATCAGTAATTTTTGCCCATTTTTGGGAGGTTTTTCTGAAATATTTTTTTTATTTATTTATTTCTTTCAAATGTAATTATATATTATTGAAGACATTGGTAACCTTGTTTATAAAATATAGTTAGTTGAAAGAATTAATTCCGCAATAATTTTTTACGAGCACTTTTCTAAGTTATCACCTCCTTTTTGAGAACGCCCCATATGCAGAACCAAACAGGTTTCGCAAGATTTATTTCTTTTAAAATCATGAAGCACTCTAGATCTAATTGTTAGAGAATTAATATTTTAGTCCAAAAAAGTATACAAAAACTGTTTTCAGAGTACCAAGGAGTTGGAAGCTGCGAGCCGAGGCTTTTTTTTTTAAAGTATCCACGTTTGTGGTCAAAGTTTCAATCTAGATATGATTTAATGTTTTTTTTTAAATTTCTACCACAGCAGATTGTAGAAGTCTGGTCCTAACCCATTTATCCCGTCCAGAGTATATTCAACTTCATAAGGGGTTTTAGAAGCTTTGAAAAATATAGCGTCGGGCACTTTAGTAAATACTGCATCAGCCCTTTTATTTATCCGAAATACAACGAGGAAAATAACATGAAAATGCAGTTATTCTTAACGCCTCCACTAATACATTAGCGATGGGCCAAACATCACAGAGATGACTTTGGGAATTCCATAGCGAAATCGGAAACAATGTCTGTAAGAAGTCATGAGAAACGAAAGAAAACTTGCGGAACTTTGATATTTCCTGACCCACATTTGCAATTCCTGAAATTTTCATTTTGCTCCTCAAAATATTTTGTTGACACTTCAAAAATGAGACAGTATCACGAGACAATACCACGCCTCCCGTTCTTATCATACTAGACTTGGTAGGGATTCCCTCCCCCCGCCCCTGCAGGACAGGACCTGAAGAAGAAGTGACCTTCCCCCTTCCCCCCCGACAGGACCTGGACATGAGGTACCCTGCCCCATCCCTCTCCCCTAAACAGAATCACAGACAGCTGTGAAAACATTACCTTCCATCGTACTACGTACGTGGTTGGTAATAACATGATGAACATACCTAGGTTGCGAGGGTGCTGAGGACTGCGTGCGGACCTGCGGGGAACATGACGGCGAGAAAATGCGTCTCCCACGCATGTTGCTGGGATCCGACCCACGATGAATTGGAACCTCAACACTGCTACCAACAGTCAGGTCAGTTGATTTCATTTTTGAAGAAAGAATATAAGTAAATAAATGTAAATAAATCACAAAGTTTCTTTTCAAAAAGTTTAAGGTCTTAAATTCTAAATTTTTTCTGAGAAAAAAATTTTGATCGAGGAAGACTATTTTTAATTTCATTATCGACTTTGGTTTCCCTTTAATTTATATTTTGGTAACTTATATAGTGAAGAAAATATGTTTCAAGCAAAATGAGTTTGTATCTGACCAGTTGTTTTGTACAAACGGACAAATTCTTCTGGGAGACGCGAACAGAGATGGACAGCAAGTATTGTTTCAATATATCTTCACTATGTAGCAATATCAACCTGGAATGCTAATATTTTAGACCACAAATTGTTAAATAATTACTCAACAAGAAAGTCCTCCTGCGCAACACAAGAGGCATACCGCCCGCTGCGTAGCAAGTGCTTGCCCTACTGTCCTATCCGGGGGGGGGGGTAGTGGAGGGAGAGCTACCCTGACCTTGACCTGGCTGGGGGGAGGGGTACCCTGACCTGGACCTGGCCAGGGGAGGGAGGGGTACCCTGACCTGGCTGGGGGAGAGAGGGGTACCCTAACCTGGACCTGGCTGGGAGTAGGAAAGGGAGGGGTACCCTGACCTGGACCAGGGGGGTGGATACCCTGACCTGGACCTGGGGGGGTGGGGGTGGGAAGGGTATCCTGAACTGGACCTGGCTGTGGACTGACAAACAAACTGAAGCCATTACTTTCACCCATCCTTCGGATGTGGGCGGTAATTATTAGACCAGACAAAGTCAATGAATGTTCAAAATCAGAGACGGACATGGCTGTAAAGTAAAAATACTGTAACATGTTTAACATGCTAATGACAGTTCTCTTATTTGGCCTCAAATTTAATTGAACAGTTGAGGCACTTTTACCCTGACATATATACGCGTATGACTCGTGACGGATCTGTAGTGTTTCTGAATTTGTTATTGAAATGCACAGTTCGGACCAGTACTGTTTCGAACAAGCAACCGGACAACTTACGATCTTATTCGGAGCGATGAACGATCCTTACGTGGGACAAGCAACATTCACCTTGACAGACTGTGCGAACAAACAGATTAACGTGGGTAAGTTCTATTGACATAAAGCATGATAATGTCACTGCTAACGTTTTATCAGATAGAAATTGCTAACACTTTTATTTTCAATTACAAAGGGGGCTTGGTGTACTCAGGCTAAGTACCCCTCCCCCAGCTGTGGGACTAAGTACCCACCGGGACTGAGTACCCCCTCCCCAGCTGTAGGACTGAGTAGACCCTGCTGGCTGTCAGACTGAGTACCCCCCCCCCGGCTGTGGGATTGAGTACCCTTCAACTGTGGGACTGAGTACCCTCCAGCTATGGGACTTAGTACACCCCACCCAGGACTGAGTACACCCCCCGCTGTGGGACTGAGTACCCCCTGGCTATGGGACTGAGTAGCCCCCCCCCCCGGCTATGGGACTGAGTACCCCCTCCAGGCCAGACTCTCACAGACCTCCTGGCTGTGTGTTTGATCTGAGTACCCCCCCCCCCCGTGGACAGTCACGCTTGTGAGAACATTACCTTTCCCGTCGTACTACGTACGCGGGTGGTAAATATACAATGTACCATGACCCATTCTTAAAGGCATTTTTAATCATCAATTTGACGTTAAAAATGATTTTTTCAGCATACAAATTATTATTTAATAGGTGATGTGAATGGAGACGGCAGATCTGACACATTGTCTGTGCTACACCTGAAGGCGGCATCTCCGTCTGGGAAGCTAAAGATGTGGATGATAATGCAAATATCTATGATCCAAACAGCAAGTGGACTGATGGTTTCTTCGGCTTCTGTGCTCAGGACAATAAAATGGTAAATTTTCTGCTGCTATCTTTTTGCAATGTTATTACAGCCAACAAGTGATAAAAACTGTGCCGAAACAATGCTGATAGAAAATAATCAATGTGATAACCTGTAGATCTCATGAACATAATTGTCATGATTCGAATAAGATGAAGACAATTTACTGTCTGCCTAGAAATTAATTATAAAATCTATTTTGGGAAGATGTTTCTGTCGGACTTTACTGGAGACAAGTCGGCTGAGGCACTGTGTGTTCCAAGATCCAACTCGTCCAGATCTCTGGCGGTTGGGAACAAGACAGGAACTTTCAAGGTAAGTTTACAGTCACATGTGTTGAATATTCTTCTGAATGGTACAAAAGGAAGAAAAACAGAGGCAGTCAAGATATTAATGCTCAATAAATCTGGAACAAGAAATTCCTCCTGCGGGAAACCGCACGAGGTGTACCGCCGGCAGCGTAAACTGTTCCGAGAGGAGGTACCCCAGTCCTAGTCTCCCGGAGGCAGTACCCCCATGTTCTGTCCTGGGTGGGGGGAGGGGTGGAGTACTCCAACCTGACCTTATCAGGGGGGTACCCCCATCCTGACTCTGTTGGGGGATACCCCCTGTCCTGCTCTTGCCGGGGATACCCCAACCTGACCTGGAATACCCCCACCTGGGACTCAAAGACCCCCCCCCCAAGAAAGGACATGGGATCAGTGGGAGATGGGGTACACCCCCACCCCCCCAACCCCCGGTGATGGACAGACAAATATTACCTGCCCGTCATACTACGTACGCGGGGTGGTAATGAGCGTATTAAGGTTGGTTTTCCGCATAAGCTACCAGAATATGTGAATAATTGATATGTACAACCACTGCAGGTCCCGGTCGACGATCCAAACTTCATGGGATTCTGTTATGAAGATGAATTGTTTCTTGGAGATTTCGATGCGGACGGGAGATCAGACTTGGTCTGTAGGAAGGACGGTGGCAGTGAATACCAGATTGCTCTCTCAGGTTAATGTTGTTCAATTAAATTTTGTTTAAAGATTTTATTTTGTCTGCAAAGATATTTTTGCCAAGATTCTATCATTCGCATTTCCCATTTTGAGTCTAACAATTCCGTAATTTTTCTGTTGATCGTCATTTAATCGTGTCCCAACGTTGCGACTATTTTTTTTCTCAACCACAGACAAATTTTAATGTGGCTGCCTCCAATTGTTAAATCTTTCATCATTCTTAGATGGAGACTGGCTACTAGTCAATGAGGATTTTACGAGAGTCGAAAGTTGGTGCAACAAGGCTGACGATACCTTCCTTGTTTGTGACACTAATGGAGATCACCATGATGACTGGATCTGCTACTACAGCGATGGATCTGTTTGTACCAAGTACAACGCCTTGATATTCGGAGGTGAGAGAGTTTCCTTAGAAACTTCCCATGATGCATTCAAAAGGGGCTTGTAGCATCCATGGCAAAAAGAACATTGTCCGCAAAATCTTAGTAATAGGACAATATGTTCATTTTGCAGAGGCGAGCATGTTTGCTGTCGAGACATGTGACGACATCAACTGGTGCACAACCGGAAGTGAGTTCAACTTCCTGTAATTCTCGATAGGAAAATGTTATGATGCCTCTTCTAGCATCAATAAATATTTCCTAACAATTCAGTTGGTAAAAAATATTGACTTATTTCTCATTCTAATTTAGATTTTTCAGTAGGAGATTTCAATGCGGATCGGATGGATGATCTGTACTGTCACAATAGTGATGGCAACATCACCGTTACCATATCAACTGTTAAAGGTAAGGAATTGCTTTCTTTTTCTATCCTTCCACAACACTGAACAGTTTTTATTTTGCAGACGTTAATAGAATATTCTTTATTTTCAATTCTACAGCACCGCGTATTGACTTTATACGAGTTGATTTCAATTCTACTGCTGAGTGGGGAGGACAGACGTTCTGCACCGACAAAGAAATATACCTTATGGATGTAGTTGGGAACAATAAGTATGTTGCTGCTGTTGAGCATTTCTTCGTGTTATGAACCGAATAAACCAAAATTGTCCTCTTCGCATTACCTGTACTATTTTTTTTCAGGCAAGACTTGATTTGTCACAACAATAAGGATGGACGCGTGCAAAGGATTTTGGGTAACACTTACGGGCAGCCAATCATAAGCGACAGGTGGAACTCCAGCGACACCTACCGGTTCTGTAACAAAGATCACAAGCATCCGGAATACAGAAGAGTGCTGACTGGAGACAGTAATGGTAAAATGTACAGATTATTGCGTGGCTTACGGGACATCCGGGTTTTTCACGATACGCTCTGTCAGATTATCTGAATTCACACAGACAACCAAATAATGATATAGTACAGCTGGCAGAGCATTGGCCTCGTGATCCTGAGGTCCTGGGTTCCAACCCCACTGGGGGCAATTTTTGACGAATTTTTTTTTTTTTAAATTTTTGTAGGACACATGTCCTTTTCACGGGGCCGCTGAGACCCCTGTTTTGGACTTCTGGTGACGTCTGCCCTGGGTTTCAAAGCCAGGGTGTATTCCCTCGCTTGCGTGCTTACTCGCCTGCGCACAACAGATTTTTTGACGAATTTTGTTTGTTCTTCCCTGTATGAAGATCTGTCAGATATCCTTACAGAAGCGTGTATCGTGAAAAACTCGAATATTTATTTTACGTTTCGTGGTTTTAGTGTGAGATGGTAAAATGTGCTGATTAATTTATGACTTAGTCGCTTTTTAGTTGAATCCCTTGTTCTCTGTTAATGGTAACTTTTTGTATGATAGTTGCCAGTTTACGTCGTATTTATTTCCACTCTGACTCTCTTTTCAGCTGACAACAGACAGGAATTATTTTGCCACGAACCTCTCACCGGAGATCTTTTGCGTAGTGATGTTGAATACGATGGGACATTTCAAGAGGAACAAGTGTTTAAGGCCGGATTCTGTCAGGTTAAAGAGTATTAATTAAGTAGATAAATTCAACTGAGGAATTTAACCATTTGTCTGTCCCTTTCTATTATGCTACATTTTCTTCATTAAATGATTACTAGGGTTTGAATACGAAGGTGATCGCTCTGGATATAGACGGAGCCGGACAGGTTGATTTCCTCTGTCAAACAAGCACCGAATACAAGCTGCTATCATGGGGTCTGGACACTACCGATGGTGAGTTGTTAAAGATCAAAATTATTTTTCCGAACATAGTGAACGAGAGTACAATGGCCTCAAGCATACCACAGTTCAAGGCATGCTTGCATGAATCATAACTGGCCATGTTTGTGCTTAAATTATCACAGAAGGGTATTTATTTCATTATTATTTGATAATGAACTCAGAATCAGAACTGTGTACAGCTAGCTGAATTAGTACAAAAAAGTTTCTTGCAGATCATTTCTTGCAAGACTACTCTTTGTTGTTGCTAATATTGTTTGCCCAAATACAACTAATTCTCACATTTTAAAATTTTTCTATACCATATTTTTTAGGCGTTCCTGAGACACTAACCATTCCTGACGCAGATTGGTGTAGAGGAGACTACAGGGAGTTACTTCCGGGACGCTTTTTGAACGGACGCACGAATCAAGTTTTGTGTCACCATAGGAAAACAGGTCTGCTATTCTATTGATCCCCTGAGTACTTATTGGTGGAAAAAGTTAAAATTAAAAATTAATTACAACAGTCCAAATTTGCACAATTTATTAATTGTTACTTCAGTACAGGTGAGATGTCACTTCTAGAAATAAAACGCAATCATTGTTCCCCTTCCTGAGTATAACAACTGGTGCACTTCAGTCAACAAACAGAAACTGTTGGTCGGAGACTGGAACGGAGACAGATTCACTGATCTACTCTGTCACAACCAAACTGGACACATGAAAATTCTACTCAATCAAGCAGGTTGGTGCTAACACAAAAAAAACTGGACACATGCATATTCTACATATGTTGATAAATTGCTTAAACTATCGTTGTATTAATATGTTCCTCTTTGTAGAATATTCTATCGGTGCATTTTTCCAAAAGACTGAAAGCCACAAAGTGTACAAAGTCAAGAAAAAATTAAAACCATAGAAATAACTTTGACGTTATTTTTAGAGCAGCGAGTCCAAAATGAAATCTTTGACGAAGAATTTGAGACAAAACTCACCAAGTTCTGTTCCTGGATCGGAGCTGACATTCAGGTGTTCGATGCTAACGGCGACGGATGCGATGATCTGACCTGTCACTCATCCACAGGAATAATGCAAATTTCGGAGAGTCATATTATTGATCAGCAAAAGGGACGAGTCATTGGAAAACAAAACTTTGAAGGCGAATCTGGCGGAGACCACGGTGTAGGAACTCCTGAAGATTCCAGTGTGTATTACTGATCTAAATGCTAACACATATTGTGTTTTTTCTACTTATTTTCATTATGCACAACATTGGGCTAACTGTGTTTTTTATTGTTACATTGATATCTCAATTCAGATTCATATTCAGTTGGGCTGGTGGGATCACTTTGATAGATCAGTGTAATGTCATCTGTGTCAGGTTAATAACAGTAAAACTTACTTTTTGCAGAATGTTCTCCCTGTCAGGATGGATGGTGCCGACGGTTAGGGTGGAGCGAGGACCTATGTCCAGTCATCTACCGTAGTTTCGACAATGATCTCGGGACTATTCTACATGGAGCACAAATATTTGATGATGACAAAGTAAGTACCAAGTCACTATCATCTACCCGTACCAATAATATCCATATAATTATGATGTTGGATCACTTCAATTAAGGCCTTTCACAGTTCGTATTTTGGTGGTAAAGCATGTGTACTGTACCTATGTTGTTTTAAATGTAGAGAGGCCAAGTGCTAAAGACAGGTGGAGAAGGTAAATATGCAGATTTGGGAGACATGTCAGCAGCTTGTATTACTACAATAAGTAACTGTACTGAAGGTGGGACTCTGATGGTTTCGATGAAAAGACTTGAAATTAGAGACACTGCTGGAGGCGCCTTGTCAACCGTTACAAAAGATGGAAATATCAAAAGATCTGGAATCCAGTTCATCTTGAATCCTGGAGGCAAAATGTACGTTTTAATGAATGCAGAATTTGTATAGTAATCTAAAGGATTTTATATTAAAACTTATTCTATTTCGGAACAATATTTATTTAAATATTCACATGGGAAAATGTTGACGTTATTTTTTGTTTTGTTTTATTTTGTCCTAAATCCCTCTATCGCAAAAAAGACTGACTTGTAGAGTCGAAATGGCTTCGGCTTGGCTACCAAGTACAATTCCTTATTCCTCAAGAAATCCCAAGCTGCATCCTGTCCCAATCAGACCGATTAAATTGAAACGTAATGCTTTTGAAGTCACCTGCCGAACCACACAAGCATATTATTTCGATAATAGAAAATTTGATTTCTTAAATGTTGACTGGGCGAATCGGTGACTTTCTCAACAGTAAATGAAGTCTGGATTTCACAGTTTAATCAATTTTTTAGTTTTAATCAAATTTTCAATTTTGTAGGCGCATCCTCCTGTTCACAACACACGGTCGATATCGCCGAATAGATCTGCCCTTCTCGATGAAGGAATGGTTTCGCTTCACAGTCACATATGATTCTGAATCCAACAACAATGATGGCACCGGAAACAAGGTCTACATGGATGATACAATGTATCCAATGGAACGACACAAACCAGATAATTCCCCACAAGGCACAGGCGACATGGTACTTGGTCGAGCCCTCACTAATGAGGAAAGAAGTTATTCGAATGTTTTGATTGATGAGTTAACAATGTGGAACAAGAAGCTAACTGAAGAAGCCATTAAAGAAATTATAATGATTAAAAACTAACAGTATGTCTGACTCAAAGTTGCGCCCTATTGATACTTTTTGATAAATATTTTGCAGTAATAGTAAACAAATTCAAAATAGTTTTGGTTATTTATTTTTCTTTGTAAAGGCTTAATTTTAAAGGTACTAAAGCTGCACGGTCCCGAGTACCGTGCAGCCGTCGACTACACATCCTAGGTTGAGAGCCCCACAGGAATCCAACCAGATGGGTAGCCAATGGTTATAGTCGTTAGTCGGAGCCAATCAAGGTAAAGTACCCCGAGTACTTAAACTGATGCACGTTAGGCATCAGTGTCTTTGAACCAGGTTATCGCACCATTCATTGCACCAGGCTTAAATGCTGATTAGGCTTAGATGCTGAGAGCACCACAGAAGGTTGTAACATACTGCAATAAACCTGTTGAACCAGAGATACATCTTGCTTATGTGGAACTAGACGTAAGACACACCTTAGGGAGATCTACGGTACCAGAGGTCTAAAGACATGCCCGCAGCGATACACAGTCTCAGCCGTACCTGAGACCTACCACCGTACTACTGCGTTCTACCGTACCCAAAAGACCTCGCACAAATACCATATCAAACAAGAATGATGACACATCTGAGTTCCACATTTTTCAAATAAAGTTCAGCTTTTCACCTTCCAACCCCTCTCCCCCATCCCCAGCCCAGCACCTGCTACCAAGCCCACATCTAATTGCAACAAAGTTGGTAAAGCTTTGTTCACACGTAACTACAGCGAAATTCAGACCAAAATTCAGCCCGCCATGGCACCAATAGAGGTGTATACAATTTATTAAATCAGACCAAAATTCGGGATAAATGGGTGTGAAACCTAATTAGCCGGAATTTCGGTCCAATCCATTAGAACAATGCTAAACTTTATCGGTCCGAATATCCGTGTCTGTGTCTATTTTGGTACGTGTGAACAAGGCTTAACAAATGTAAGATGTTGAACAACAATATTTTTGCAGCTCAGCCTGTTTAGTGATAAACGGATCCTTATTTAGACAATCACCCAAGTCCCAAATAAAATCCTCTTCAACAACATACACCCTGAGCATACAAAAATCAAAACAATTATTTATGTCATTCGAGTTGTTCCCTATTCGCAGAATTCAATGAATGCAGTTGAAGTAGACATTAAGTACACTGGGGTTACAATCAATAGGTCATTGGTTCGCATGCCAACACAATTCTATATACACCAATCAATGTTTTCATTGAATCAGTGAATTCACTTGTGGCCAAAATAGGGAAAACTCCATTCCATTGGAGTTTTATTATGAAACCTGTTTTGAACGATACCTGTATTGGGAGGGACACCAGAAAACGAATGGCATTTACAATAACAAAAACAGTAACTTTCATTTCCGCTGATTCCTTACTGTTAGGTTTCGTTCAAACCAGGTCCATTGTAACATTATTTTTAAATATCTCTACAAATACATAAAAGTTTTATTCAAGGATTCATTCACACCGAGCGAAAACGAAGGTGATATTTTGTTTTTCCTTACACCTGCCACCATTGTTTTGGTACCCATTTGTTAGGACCATCGCTTTCACGTTCGCTTCCGTTCGGCATGAACAGCTCCTAAGCAGGACGGAAATTTCATGCAACGCTATAATACTTGTCTTAAATCGTTTACAGGAATGGAAATTAGGGTCGCCACGTGAACAGGTTGGGACCTTGTCTAACACAACAACAATACAGTCGAACCTTCTTTGTGAGGCCAACTATTTACATATTTTGGCCGTAAAAGGATGTGATCACCACCTTTGAGGATGGTGCGTATAATAAGCATAAATAGGTCAATGTCATCAAAATTTGTGACCGTACAAGTTAGTGACTGTCAAAAGGATGACCGCAAAGTACAAGTTCTACTGTACGTCATTTGCACCGGGATCTACGTAGACGTTCTACAAGTTTCAATGGTGACGTTAGTACTGACGTAATGAATGAGTTAGGAAACGTCGTGACGTCAATGAAGGGACGAATAAGCACTACTTATAATTCTGCAGTTTACAATTGTACTATTTACATGGCAAATATTTCCAGGTTTGCTCGTTAATACACAGTTTTATAGATCCGAGGGGTGTTCATTTGTATATTACCCGAGGCTTTAGCCAAGGGTAATATACAGTAAGGAACACCCCAAGGGTCTAATAAAACTTGTGTATTAATGAGCAAACATGGAAATATCTGTTATATTATTTTTCTTTATATTACTGAGTCCATCAGTTAATAATTGAGGTGTATATTACTGGCTAGGTAGTATACACCTCAATTATTAACTGATGGACTCAGGTGTGTATTACCCAGCAGGTAATATACACCTCAATTATTAACGGATAGGCTACCTGACCCGGTAATATAATAAAATATTCATCATAACCGTATTTACACATTTTCTGTCGTTACAATAAACAGATTTTGAGAGAGCATTTTGTGTATCAATATAAAACATTACTTATACATAACGTTTTAAGGTTTTTTATACTCGTTACTTCAAGTGTAGAGCTGACTACGCATTATTTAACGCCATATTTTAAATGTACATGTTACAAATATTTTTTACAGAATATTCTTCCTCGTCACTTATTTTTACATTCGATTCTTTTACAACACACAAAATTGACCAAATTGGCATCAGAGGCTTTCCCCCCATGATGACGAAAAATTTCCAGCAACAAAGTTAGATCTGGGAGCCTCCAACGCTTCAGTCTGTTGCTCTTCTTTCTGAGCCAACTTTTGGTGAGCTAGTTAGGGGATCTCTAAACTGACTAAATTTATTGTTCATGCACCACTTAACTTTTTGGACTTGCATGATTTTGCTTGAATCAGTACAGCATGACTATAAAAGGATCTTAAAGTCTCAGAATTACAAGCAATGCCTGGATATTTCAGTAAGGAAAGCATTAGACCGAAAGCCAGGGGTCCTAAATCAAATCTCACTGAAGGTAACATTTTATTACTTGATAACTATGAGGTTATAATGTAGGAAAGCCATTGGTACTAATTTTGCCAAGTTCGTCTAGATTCATCTCGATTAACATCTGGAAATAATCTTAGACAAGAAAGTCCTCCTGCGTGAACGCAAGAGGCATACCGCCCGCTGCGTAGCCAACCTATCCCCGGGGATTCAAAAAAAAAAAATTTTCAAA
>JBCAUG010728233.1:0-12147 GCA_038406175.1 Haplosyllis leylae
AGTTATAAAGAATAAATAAAATATATACTTAAGTCACAACAGCTCTGCATAAAGCCCATGGGCTTCTTGTTATTCTTGCAATCTGTTCGTTAAACGAACAAATGTTACGTTTTTTCTGCTTTTTGGACCCCAAGCGGGATGTCAGATTACACAAAATACCCACAAAATTCTATCAAGACTGTCAAGAGAACAAGGAAGCAATTGCTTCGCAAGTAATACCAGTACACTAATTAAATTGCGTAGTATTCACTTAAGATTGAAATGCGTTTCAAAATCCATGTAACTGGAGTTTCTTATAGGATGTACGTTTCTTATTAGGCATAGCACGGGTTTTGACCCAAGCCTCGGTGTCTTGGCACCCTGTCTATCGAATGGGTAACAATGTAGCACTAACAGTTACCCCGTCCTTTGAATGGACTCCAATGCAGATGTTCACTCTTAATCCAGATGGCCCCTTACATTGATCTCCAACTCAAACTTAATTTTTTTCACTTTTCAAGTGATAAAAGGGGCATTATTTTACCCACGCTCACATTTAAACTAATATCCTATTTCTCTGTCAGGCGCCAGCACTAGCAACATTTGTTGCGCGTTGCTCGAGAAATACACAAAACTGCCACCACTCTGTGGCCGAGAACCCCTTTTGAGTCCACTGTTACCCCACATATTATGTCCCGCCGACCGCTCTACTGTCATAACTTGGTGACCAAAAACCTCCTTTTCACTCCACTGTCACCCAACATATCATATCCCCCCAGACCTCCCTACATTGCCAACATTTGGTGTCCCAGAAATCTCCTCACACCCCCCCCCCCCCACTTGGTGGTCCAGAACCTCTTTATACTCATACCAGTACCGTTACTCCACACATCTATATTCCTCCCCAGTCCCTCCTGCACCACCACCACTTGGTTGCCCAGAGCCTTTTTCACTCTACTGCTACCCCACATATCATGTTGTGACAATGTTTCCTACTGCACAGTGTCTTTTTTCTGCACACTGAACTCTTCCGAATGGTACCATTAAATATAATGATATTTGGGATACCATGACAATGCGGGTTTTTCGGGGAATTATCATTTTTATTTTTCACAGATACATCAATGTTATTGCAGGTAAAACACTTTAATAAAGTCGTCTGAAGAAATCCACGTGATTTTAATGAAAAGTCGCCTTCAAAAACAACCATTACACCTCCGCCCTCACCTGAAGTATCAAATTTTGAAATGGGAGAAATAACGGTATGAATGTATTATCAGATTAGAAAGCCACGAAGGCACGAAGTGCCTGAGTGGTCTTTTATGTGATAATACATGAATACTAGTTATTTGTCTATATTAATAAACAACAACTAGCTACAACAGTCAATTGAGAATATGAGTGATTTTGAACAAAATTCAGTTGAGGCAAGGTCAAGCCCAGAGACTCCACATCGTCTGAAAGTTTTGTATATTAACACAGTTGACAGTCTCCTTTTCGATGAGCGCAATGAGTTTTATCGAATTCCACTTGATAGACATACTGACATTACTGTGAACAGCAGATGTTGGCTGCCAGGAGTTTAAACAAATATGAATACAAGAAAGTCCTCCTGCCTGAACGCAAGAGACATACCGCTCGCCGCGTACCAAGTACTCGCTCTCCCGGGTACCCCCCCTCCCCTCCAATGAACTGACAAACAAACTGAAACTATTACCTTCCCCCATCCTTCGGATGCGGACGGTAAAGTTGTTAAGAGGAAAATTATTGGGTATTTTGTATTTCTTCCCCAGGTTACTACTGTAAGGCAATTGCTCTGGCATTTTCCAAACATTTCCAGAAACTTGAGACTTTTTTCATAGCGATTAAACATTTTCCATGGGCCGTTTTGGACCCTTCCTTTTGGATTTTTTTTATTTTGTCATATATGCACGTCAATGATACGAAAACACATAATAGGCCTTATTTGGGCAGTTTGGAAAAAAGAGCTCAATTCACAATGATTCTGGTATCATTTGTGTACTTCTCAGAAAAGACCTTCTCGGAAACTACTTTATCACGTGGAAATAATTGTGGATCAGTTTGGTGCATTACAATTCATTGAAATCCAAAACAGCACAATTGGTCCAGCCAACAAACCATACTGATTTGTTCAAAACAACCCCAAAGTTTTGGCTGTGTGGATCTTCAGTCCCTTGACCACTACCCTAGACCCAATACTGCCCCTGGATCCCCACTACTCCCAGATCACCACTCCACTCCATGATCCCTACCACTTTTAGACCTCGACACCCCTCAGAACCCCGGCACCATTTAGACCCCAATGACCCTTTTCATCCCCCGTATCATTCCCCCAGACCCCTACCATCCCAGAATCCCACTACCCTCCGGAACTCCACTACGTCCTGGGGAAATTATGAAGTTACAACTATTTGATTGGTGTTTGGGCACATCCACAGGGATATTCCGTCCAGGGCGACTGCACAGCCTTGTTCCACCACCGGAAAGAATTCGACGAAAAATTAATAGATTTTTATTTCACCGTGAACACCAACGACAGCCTTTACTTCTGGTTTTCCTTTGTAAGCATTACTGAATTTTAAAATGTGTACGTAAGATAAGAGTTCAAATATATCTGATCAGTTGATGGGTATACAATGTAATCTCTAAGTTTCCCATTAGTCATTTAAAGACTTACACTTTCCTTGTAATCACATTGAAATAACAACGGTCTGCGAATCAAACAAGAATGCTTACCAGCACTGTGTCATGCCCCCATCTGATTCTGTGATTTAATTTTAACTGTAACTTTGCTTTAACTAAGCAGATGAAAGGATAAATTTGGGGGGAGGGGGCAAAATAACAGAATGGTCTCGAACATTTTGGTTTTAGTATTTTTGAAATCCGATGAAATTTTGAAAATTGGGAATTTTTTTTTAAGTGTCCACAACCCACCCACTTTCCCACTTGGCGGACAAATGCCATAGTGACCAGTTAATCTTGAAACTGTGCGACTGAAAATGCTAGCCTCTTAAGGTTGCTGGTAAACACAACCAGTCAGTGTTCCATACATTTTTATTTCACCGTGTACACTACGACAGCCTTTCCTTCTGTATTGCTGTACATGGGGGTCGGTTGTGAACCTTATCCAAGAACAGTCCAGTAATTACTAACACCGTACAAAGGTGTAAGGTCTACTGCCGAGTTTCCAGAAATCTCAACATGAAGCGCATCAAAGGAGCAAGTGATCTTAAACCAAGAAAGGAAAAACGATCCCAATATCATATGGTCCACAGGCAACTCGCCCACACGGCAACTCACCCAATGCATCTCACCCAAAATGGTCAAATGTGGATAGAGCTATGAATTGAGACGTCATTTAATGTATGAACCACAAGATTTAGAATTTGCTGTGGCTGAAGTCCCATTCCTGGTGACTCTGCAAAAGGATATTCAAGTTAATGACTGACAAATTATCATATTTGCCAAGCATAAAGCTTTGTTTACATGTAACATCTGCATTTGTATCAAATGTCAAAAATGGATTCTATGTGTTTCAATTATCAAGAATGGGATGGGACAGGTCAAAGGAAAATGCAAATGCAGATGTTGTGTAAACAGTGCTTCACATGCTGAGTATCTGGTGAAAGTGCAAAGCAAATTCCACTCTTACTTGCAATCATATCTGGTAAACACAAGGTAGATTACATTGAAGTCTTCAATGATCAATATTCACGTGTATCTTGTGTTGGAAAACTTGTGTTGGAAAATTTGTGAATTAGTAAATTTAATCATAGATTTAATAACATTTGGGTTAGTTGCTTTGGGCCAGTTGCCTTGGAGGGTCCGCGGGCAAGTCGCCAACACGGCAACTCGCCAACGGCAAGTCGCCAAAAGGCAACTCACCAAAATAATAATTTTTATCAATTGCGCTTCACTCAATGAGTAAATCATCTTGACACATGCCACTCATCATCTTCAGGAGTGAATTGAATTGACACATGTCATGTCATTTTCACCTGGCATGTGTCACTTCATGAGCATTTACTCAGCTATTCAGTGTTCACACATTTGTAAAATCTGGGGGAAATATAAAGCAAATTCCACTCCTGTTTGCCATCATGTCTGGTAAACGAAAACAAGATTACATAGAAGTTTTCAAGGCAGTTGACACACTTCTCCCAACAAGAAAGAACTTTAGAATTTGAAGCTGCTGAGGTTTTCCCAACAGTTGCTCGACTTGGATGTTTCTTCCATTGGTCTCAGGCTATATGGCGGAAAGTAATACTCATTTTGTGTGTGTGGTAATTGAACATCAAAAAAAAAACAAACTTTTTGTCATATTTACACAAATAAAACCAAAAAATAATATCAAGTCAAGCACAATTAATAAAAAAAAAAGGTTTTGGTGACTTGCCTTTGGTGACTTGCCTTTTGGCGACTTGCCGTTGGCGAGTTGCCGTGTTGGCGACTTGCCTGTAAACCCCTTGGAGGTGACTTGCCATGGGTGATTTGCCTTGGGTGACTTACCGTGTGGGCAAGTTGCCTGTAAACCTATCATATGATCTAACAACAAAACTGCATCACAGTTATTTACTTCCATCAAAATTATATGAGTGTAACACAGATCTAGAATCCGCCTGGATACACTTTCTAGATCTAAACAAATGACAACAGAGATCCCAATCCTGGTTTTTATTGAAGTGTCTTTGCACATTCCACAATTATTGTAAAAATGACTTTGATTATCAAAGACTACCATCTTCTTCATAAGTTCGGAAACATTTTCAAAATTTAAAGTGAAGGGAATACTCACATTCATACAATAATAATAAACTTTGTTCACACACTGCAAACCTAGGACTTCATCTTGTGTCACATGGACGGTTGCTCGGCCGTTTTGCTTTACATAAAAAATAGCGTTTTATGTAGTTATGTAGTTTTATTATGGATACGAAGTAAGCAGTCATGGGCCAAAAATGCCAAAAAAATGTGCAAAAAGAAAATTATAAAAATGCCATTGATGTGTAGTATGTCAAGTGTCGAAAAGTCAAGTATTTTGGCCCACAGAAAAAAAACTGGATGAGATTCAAACATATTGACATCTTTCAGAAAGTTATGATGGGACATCAAAGAAAACATTAGTTGTACCAATTTTCTAACTTCTTCTAAGTTAAATGAAGAACATGTTAATTTTAAAAACTTCTTACAGATGAACAGTTTTTGTGAAAGTGAACATTTTATAGGCCATTATTGTGAAAATTCACTGTCAATGTAGTAGAGCTGTTGTAAAGAGCTTTTCTTTTTAAATAAAATATCTTTTGTTCTCAATAAGTCTCAAGTTACATGATTTGACCGATTCCAAATGTTTAGATTAGATCACATGTAATTTTAGTGAGATTTTAAGAGATTTGGCCCAATGACATAATAGTAATTAGACCAATTTTCTTGACTTTCGTTCCTGTCAGATTTAAAGCCAGTACATGAATTATTTGATCCAACTTATCAGCTTTAAGTTTTACTAGAAAAAAGTAAAAGTCAAGAAAATGAGGGATTTAGTCTCACTTCAGAACTTTAATCTCAAATACCACATCAAATGAGTTGCTTATTTGGTAGGAAATAAATAATAATTATTGCTAATTTCTGCCAAAAGGCTGAGAGAGATTTCATGTATTCCACGAGATATTTGAAGGTAAACTTTTAATGTGAGAGGGTTTTGGTTGTACGTGTATAAGAGCGTACTCAGAAAATACTTGACCAGTCCAATACAAGCTATTTCTATAAAATTTGTGATGTATCAAATAGTCAAACCGCTGATAAAATTGTTCAAAACCACATTCTATGAAATTTATGAGGTTTTTGGAACTCTTTGACTCAGAATATCCCCATGTTAGTTTTTTTCTGAATTTCATTCACATTTAAGGTGTTTGGTGTTTTATACATCAGAAACTGCCGAGCAAATGCTCTGCGTTAAGGCATGTGTTGGTCCCTCTATGAATTTTTAACATTTTTTCGATCGGAAAGCAAAAAGACCGAACACCCTGTAACGCTGATTTTATACTTATCTAATTGCGGACAAAGTGAAATCTCTGTGAGGTGCAGCAGAAAATTAACGTTTCACATCTGAAGGAAAGGGAATATTCGCATTACTATGACATTTCCATCCTTTCACAGATATGGAGGATGAGAAAGGCCCAAAACCTAGGAACAAATCACAGCTATTCTTTCAAAGAAAAATTGACAGCCAATCATAACCATTGTCTCAAAAGTTGTAACTGGTAAACTTTTACCATTTTCTCAGCTACTCCAGGTCATCAGGAACCATGCCATTATTTTTCCAGCACTACTATTAAATACACATACTACTATATATTACATATTACTATCAAATAAATCTTCATCATGGCTTCCAGAACTAGAGTCCCAGGAAGTTCCTCTTTTCAAAGATTACAGGATGACCATCATGTATGTATGTCTATGAAATAACATTGTATAATTTTACTTTTCTTTTTTTCTAATCCATACTTTCTAATATCTTTTATTCTACTATTGTAGTTACCCAAGAGAAACATTAGACCAGAACTTGGATATCACATTCACACTCCACCGTTTACTACAGACCATGATTTTATAAAGGCATATCAAATCAAAAGTAATTCATATATTCCTTTATTATTCAGAAACTACTGTGTAACTGTGATGACTCTAAATCATCAGTGTATACTTTTCATGTATTGAAAACCCATATTCCTTCATAATCACTTTTTAAAATAAATTTTTTACATTTCAGGTCAATATAGGTCTATTTCAAATCAACTTCACAAATGCTATGATGCAGTGGAACTTGTATATGAAATGGAAAAGAAATTGTACCATGACAATGTTGTTAGTTTGAACAATAATTCAAACAATGGAACAGAAAAACCTTATTCCAACAAGAGTATCATTCAGCTTGAATCAACACTATTTAAATTGGCTTCAAATACCAATCTCTGCAATGGAGTTATGTATATTTTCCCTGTTCAGTTGCCTGATTATACAATTGTTAGGTATATCTAATTTTATTATACTTTTGTAATTAGTATCCATATTATTTTTAACAACAGTTCTACATCTAATTTAAATGATTTTAAAAATATCTACAGATACCTTGAGAGTGGATGTTACAGAGGGTTTATGAAACAGTTTGGAAAGCAGCTTTTGTCAACCAATCTTGGTGTTCCTAGTCACAAACTACTTCTTTTGAATGTGTACACTGACACAGATTTGGAATTTCAAATGTACTAAATTAATACCAATATATTATCATATAAAAATTTGTTGTATTATACCAGTTATATTATTACACTTATTCACTTATTTTACTTTAGGTAGATCTCAGAAGTACAACAACATTCTGAAAAAGAATCACTCATCAGTTACTAATCAACTGGAAATAATTGGAAGTCATCTTCCAGATGAATACAGATGTCTTGTTGTACACACTTTAAAATCAGGAGCTAATCCCAAAAACTCTGACCACAGGTATATCCTAAATTAGATTTTCTCTTTGATTACTTCAAGTCATCAAAATGTTTCAGATGATCTCTGGTCATCACAATTTACATTGGTAAAAGTTGCAATTACTTGTTTTTCAGATACCTGTACCTGAGAAATGACACTCCACAAAATAAGGAAAAGTGGAATATGGCACTACATAATTATATTATTGAAGGTCAAGTTCCACCTGTTACTTCTAGTGTACTACAACAAGTATCTACCATGGATTGCAACAATGTATCTGATCAGCTTTCATTGCTCAGTAGTATACCCAACTTTCACTGGTGGCAGTACATTAGGTGTGATGGAAAAAAGAGCAGTAGTGACATCTGTGTCAACTTAACTGATCATTTCCTCTACCACCCAAGTTGTGAAGAAAGTGATACATTTAAATTGAAGTACATTCCCAAATCTCCAAGGAATAGACTCATGTACTATATTTTCACTGATGCTCCGTATCCACATGCAATCCAGAGACTAATTGATCAACTTCTTAAACTTGACAGAAATGATGATACACCATTCCCAAATTCACAAGAAATTAATTCACATTTTTCTGATGAGTGTCCACCAAAGAAGAGGAGAAAATACTCAACTAGAATACTTAAGGTTACACCTGAAATGTTGTATGATAATATGCATGTAACTCCAAATAAACCAGCAAACAGTATTGACACAAACACAAGTCTTTACCATAAATTCAAGGAACAGCTTGTTGTTGAAGGAACAATACAATGGAGGCAACATAATGATATGCAAGATACAGTCATTATGAGTGATTACAGTCCAGATACAGCATCATTGAAGCAACTGGCATATGTACATGTTTAAACACACTGAAAATGGCCAAAATGTATTTATTGAGTGCACATGTACAATATATAACACTATTAAATGTGCTGGACTTTCTAAGATGGACTTGGCTGAGGATGAAGAAGTTGTCCTAGATGATTCACTGACTTGTATGCATTGTAGATTTTATAAAGAATACTTGCACCAGTATAAACACAACTTGCATCATTTAACATCAACTGATGCTATTTCTGAAAAAATTAAACATTCACTCACAGATGTGAACAATCCTGTTGTATTACTGGGTACTCCAATATCAACAGCAACCTCCAAATTTTCTGTTATGACTGACAAAAGCATGGCAATAGTGAACATTAGTTTCAAAGATGGAAAATCATGTTTTGCCAATTGCCAAAATGGGGAATGTACTGCACAATTTGTGAACAAGAAGAAAGTGCCAAAAAGTTTTACATTACAGGATTATGATAATGTGTGTATTCATTTACAAACTTGCTTTGGAAATTTGGAAATTCTTGAGAAAACATTTCCATTGTACTTTGGAAATCATACTTCAAGTGATTCTGATCTTAATGACTTTGATGATACAGAAGAAGTAAATGATGTACATGGGTTGAACAATGATGACATGTATATAGATGACAGTGCTCAGCAGAGTTCTAACTTCAGTACTAGAACTGGATTGTGGGATTTTGGAGGGAAGAGTAAACACAAACAAAAAGAAATGAATGATTTGAAACTATCCAGGTATTGTATTTATACATAAATAATGATGAGCTCCAGTCATCATGCCGAAAGTTGATGATCTGAAGTCATCAGTTGTAAGATATAGTAACAGAAACTTAGAAAATGTTCTTTCAACTGAAATGTTTTTTTTTTTAAATTATTAAATATTTTCCAGAGATACTTTTAAAAGAGGTGCTGCAGTTTTTTCTGGTACAAGCAATCTGAGACTAACTGGTGGCTATTATAATGGCATGGACCTAATTCCTGAGCCATTTGCAAAAGATGGATCACCCAAACCCTGTGGTTGTGGGGTGAATAAATATTTACATTTTGAGAATAGATTTATAAATAAAATAATTTACTATCTTATGTTAATATGTGGCCACATTTTTTTATTATATTATAGGCTGGATTCACCAATGCTTCATTTCCTCAAGGCACTGCACCATTTAAATCATTTACAACCAGATTGTACACACGAATGGTATTATCATTTCCTTTTTTTACCAATATTGTCCCCACTAATATTTTTTATGTCCATAATTTTACTATTATACTTTACAGGGACCCATGAAGTGTGATGTATTCTCTACGAAATGTGTAAATAATCAGTGTCTTTTGGAATACAGTGGTGATCAAGATTCAATTTTCTTCCTATCTTATAATACTTCTGCTGGTGATGAAATTGGATGGGATTTTATCAGCATTGTAAAGAATTCAAAATTATCATTTACTGCATTTTGTAATGAAATGACAAGGCAATATGAGTCTACCAGTAGTCATCTTGCTGCACCATTTATGAGCACAAACACATTTGTAAAGTGGATATTTGCTTGGATGGGAAGTATGAAAATTGACTTCAGAAAAGAAGTGGATCCATGGTGTGAATATGAACCAAAACTTCTTGCATGTGATGGAACACATGTGGGGGTATCTATTAAGCACATGAAACTGAACAATCCTGTTACTGCAACTGATGATCATTCATTTGAAGTCACTCCACCACACAAAAAGTAAGTATTAAATGTTATTGGTAGTTTTCCTTTTCTGATGACTTTAAGTCATCACAACAGTTATTGATGATCTAAGGTAATCAATATAGCATATATATTAATCTCTATTTTATTTTCAGACATGACAGAATGTTCCTTCCTTATCCATCTAAAACAAATGAAATGTCACATCATGAACATAGAGATGCTTGCAAAAAAGTTGAATTTGCCAAAGCCCACCTCAAATATCTTTGTGAAAAAAGTTTGAACAAAAATGGATTAAATATACTTGATTATGAAACACAACTTGCTACAATGACATTGACAGAAGAGATTATGTCAAGGAATGAAAAACCAATGGAGGACTTTATTCTGGCATTTATCAATAGGACTGAAGATCCAGATCTCATTCATGCAATTGCCCAATTCTTGCTTCTATTGGTGGGTGATTCAGCCATGTCTTCAGTGCTGCCAAAAAGATATCATGAACATATATTATACACATGTTCTGCAGTTAGGAAAAAAGAGCCTTTCCAGAATAGACTGCAGGAAATGAAAGAATATGGAGTAGAACTTTCAAATGTATTGTACAAGTCAACTATATACAACTTTGAGGAGAAATGTACTGGCTTTATTGTATACCTTGTGGACAAAATTGAAAAGTTGCATACCAAAGATAAGTTACTTCCACCAATAAATGTGATAGAGGATTCTTACAACCCAGAAAAAGGGACATGCTACTATTTTACACCTCATGGCAATCAAATAAGAAAACAGCCAAAATATAACATTACCTCTTCAAGCAAGAACTATGACAACAATCCTGCAGTAGATGACATGTGTAGGAAAAAGTTTCCAAGTGTCTCATATGGTGGATATGGGTACATATTCCTTTGGTTTTGTCCCATTCATGGACATTGCTATGGATTTCATTTGATTAAAGGGGGGAGGGAAGGAAGGACCCATTTTCATCCCTGTTGAAGTATCTACCATCTCCACCACAGGAAATATTTTATGACTTTGCCTGTGGATTAAGTGAATATTGTTTGAATAGGGAACCAAGGTACTTTCTTTCAACTAGATTCTGGCATGACTTATTTCATGGCTTCACACATAAATGTGGAAAATGTTTTAAGTCCTCTAGAGTATGTGGCTTAGTTGGTATAAATTCTGAAATTTGTGAACAGTTCAATTCATATTTGCAATGTATAAAATACACAGGTTCACATTTATCACAGTCTCACTTTATGTTCTTTGTCCAGTTTTTCATATATTTATGGAATTGTGAGAAAACAGCAAAATATAAAAATATTATAAATATTGCAATAGCAGGTACCGAATGAATAAGGGAATTCATGTGAGTGGTTGAATAAATTTGTTATTCATTTACAGAAAATAAATTTTACTAAAAATTTTATATATTTTTGCATTATTTGATATAAAATTTCAACTAATAACTTCTGATGACTTCAGCTCATCATTTTACATAAATAATATAAAATTAACAAATATTCTGATACTTTTATATTTTTTTTGAAATTGTGTGATTGGCGGTTTATTTTGTGAATTGACTTCTGATCAACTGAAGGAGCATAAATGAGATATTTAAAGATTAATTACTTTTTCAAACACAGTGATGACTGTGGGTCATCATTTTTGAAAAATAATGCAATATTTCTAAAAATAATAGACAAAAAAATGAAAAAAATTCATAAAATGTTCCCAAATGATAAGTAGAATAAAAGACTTACCAATTGAAATGAAAAAATATGGAACTTTTATTTTACAATTTTTGGAGGTGATGACAGTCATACAAATGTGTGATGAAGTCTGGCAAATTGAATTGCACAGACAGAGTAAAATTTCATAAAAGATATTTCCACAGTTTTTGATTTTTTTTGAAAGTGTCTAAGGGGAGTTTTAATTTGTGGATGGGGATATAATAAATTGAAGTAAACTAGATGAGATATTCAAAAATTAATTACTTTTGCACACACAGTGATGACTGCGGGTCATCATTTTTCAAAAATAATGCAATATTTCTAAAAATAATAGACAAAAAAATGAAAAAAATTCATAAAATGTTCCCAAATGATAAGTA
>JBCAUG010728244.1:0-12146 GCA_038406175.1 Haplosyllis leylae
TTGTACTTTCTTCTGGCACTTTACAGCAGTAATTTTTGGAGTTATACTTATTGCTGACATCTTTTCTTTTTGGGGAAGGGTGAGACACAGTTTAAAGTTGTACTTTCTTTCAAAACATTTATTTTCTGAGAGGGGGCAGTGGTAAACATGTTAGTGTTAGAAGAAAGTACAACTCCATAAATAACTACATTTTACCCCTGACAGAAAGACCATTATACAGCCTAAAAAGTAGATTTTGACACAAGACTTTGTCCCAAGTAAGCATGCCAAGTGTTAAATGTTTTATTATTCTCTGATCACTTTTTCCCTGACTTTTTCTCTCACTCAACCAAAATTTTCTGCTAAAATTTTAAAATTCCCTGACTTTTCCCTTCAGGACTGGAAAAACTTCTGTCATTTTTCAGTGCTAGTGGGAACCCTGCAGTGGGGTCCCTTTATTTTTAAGGTTTTGGTCATTCATGGGAAAGCAATTGATGATCATAGGTTCTAACTTTCTCATGCTTTTCGATTATAGACAAATGCAATCCATAAAATTCGATGGAATGTGTTCACAAAATAGCCTTCTAGGAGGTACATCGTCCATAGTGAAATGGAACCGGAAAAAGAACCAGAGGAGGCTGGGGTTCGCGGTTCAGGTGGGTTTGAGTGGGGAGGAGGTCGTCTTTCCTGACCTCATCTTTCCAAGGGTTGGGCCCTTTCCTATGATACTTTGGGCAGTGGGAGGGAGGTCTTGTCCTATTTTGTTAACTACCAGAGTTAAAACGCGGCGGATTGACACAAAAACATTTTGGATTTTTAAATTAACATACAAAAGTAGATGGTTCTATTATCAAAATGAACTAGTTGGCTCTATTTTGATCAATATCACTAGTGTAATAAGTGGGTAGATCCCAATAAATGTCCTTCTCTGAAAGTCCTACTACTGTTTTAAGTAAAAGGGTGTATGTTATACAGGGATGAATTTTTCAGTTACTTTCTTGTGACGCTATTACTTTTGGGTAGGGGGATAAAATAAAGTAGTGAGGTTTGGAGTCATACTTTTTCTGAACTTATACTTGGCAAGGGGGGGGCAGCAGTAAATATAAGGTTGATTTTTATATTTGTACTTTCTTCTGGCACTTTACAGCAGTAATTTTTGGAGTTATACTTATTGCTGACATCTTTTCTTTTTGGGGAAAGGGTGAGACACAGTTTAAAGTTGTACTTTCTTTCAAAACATTTATTTTCTGAGAGGGGGCAGTGATAAACATGTTAGTGTTAGAAGAAAGTACAACTCCATAAATAACTACATTTTACCCCTGACAGAAAGATCATTATACGGCCTAAAAAGTAGATTTTGACACAAGACTTTGTCCCAAGTAAGCATGCCAAGTGTTAAATGACTATGATTATGACTATGATTTACACCCTCGCCCTCTATAGTAGAACAACATGATCTACCACGGACCAGAACAATCAAGCATGCTTCGAATCACAAGACCAAAATGAGCACTGGTTCAACGAAAAGCCAGTCCCAATCACAATACAAAGAAGACAGTCCAGGTGTTACTTAACTGCATTGGCGGATCTAAGGGGGGGGGGGGGCGTCCCTGGTGCCCCCAAGGGTCCAAATTCTTTCATTTCCATGCATTTTTTGGGAAAATTTTGGCCAAATAATAGGTCGGCGCCCCCGTCTGGGAAATCCTGGATCCGCAACTGCTGAGTCATTGGTGTCGGTAACACCATAGGTGAGACAGCTTTCCGCCTCCTTCAAAGGGTCATATCCCGCAGCTACCAAAGCAGCATCCTGCTCCTTCAATTAGGTTTTCAATGAATGTGGTCATTACTCTAAAATATGCAAACATGTTTAATATATACCACCAGATGAAATACGCGAAACCTTCTTTGACTGACTGCTACTTACATGCTATTAATATGTGATTTTGTAGTGTTTTTGAAGTTTCTCTCTGGCTTCAATACACATTCAACATGTCTCCAGGACGAAAACAGATTTTGACTTAATTCCTTAGATGGAGTCATATTAGTGCTGTTGGGGCTCCTGAAGCGTTTTGGAAATGATTCAAAAGATCCTAAGACTTATTGTACAGTTATATTACTTTTAATTTACACACAAGACTTCAAAACCTTGACTTCAGAAAGTTCTAAATCGAATGTGAAAGGACTGAAACATGGATGCACACCACTTGAAGCCAGTTGTTACCGCTGATGTCACCAAAACACTGTGTTCCACAAGAAGATACTCTTTTTTCTTGAAAGTATATTGGTCAAACAGAATGCTCTTTCCTACAAGTCCAATTGGGTAAGTGGAAAGATTTGCCGTATTCAACTGAGGTCACTCATGATGCTACTACTGACAAATGCACTGTATGAGTTCCAATGTACAGTATTAGTTTCATCTGAAACCATTAATGAAACTCTTTGAGGGCCCTTGTCGTGTGAAGTAGTGCTCAGGTGCGCTACTTTCCTACTTGCATTACAATATTAAATGGAAAAGAGAATCGTGGATGGCTTCTAGCCTCAATAAAAACAGATATTACATGTTAACGTCGCGGCAGAAATATTGAAATATCTCCTCTTTCAAGTACCATCCTAATGCGGCTTGCTCACGGGAAAGGACCCAAAGGCTTCCCGGAGAAAAGCTGTGAAAGGCGGGGTAGTAACTGCTTACATGCGGCCGACAGCTTCCCTCTTCCATTCCCGATATAAATTACTGGGATGACGGCCGTAAATCTGTCTGGTCGCATGATTCCAGTATTAAATTAAATAAAAAAGAGGAACAAGGTATCCAATACCATTGCGCTGTGCCGCCACAAAGGCTTTAATGCGAACAACTCACCTTCATCCCAACCATGCCACGCGGCTTTTGTAGCAGCTTTTGAGGCCTGCACTGAAAGTCATTCACGTTTAGGTTCGAGGGCAGTGGAGGGCCTTTAAAAATTCATGACTCCGCATACAGAGCGCGCATCAGTAAGCCGCGGTGGTCCATTAACACAGAATGAAGGCAATGCTGTTACGTCAACACGGCTCCGTCTACCTCCTCGTCAACATGTATTGCTGCCCTTCATAATGGGTCTGCAGTGCAGCGGAGAAGACACCCTTCATGACAACTTAACTGTTTACAAACAGTAGATTTATGTCTGAAACGGATAAACTTCTTGTAACTCTTGAACCTTTCAAGTTAAAAAAAATTGCAAATGACCCTCTCCCCCCTTTCCACGTGAAACCAAGTTAAGACATTGCGACCTTTGAAATCTGTTGACAACTCAGAAAGCAGGAACATGGGACATAATCTTATTTTCATTTGGAGTTGTTAAGTAAAACTATGTACTTTATCTTACTTCAGTGTTTATTTTTTATCACTTCACGTATTTACGCCTGTGTCTGTAAATTTATTGGGACAATGATGTTCACAAGAAAAACCCGTGAATTCTTCAAGAATCACATATCACTTGCTTTGCAATAGTCGTGCAAAACATTTTTGTTGCAGCATGCGAACAACATTCCATCGTTCTTTACGTCTCCTTCTGCAGTCACTAGGTAGGCAGGAAGAGAAGGAAGACCACTTGTGGAGGAATGGCATGCTTTATTTGGTTGGCTACTGTGCCACGCCGTCTTCGCTTCTGATTGGTCAGGGCAGCAAACATGGTTCCTGCAGGCAGATTCCTACACCAGCCATCTAAGGTGGAGCACCTTGCCATCCTCCTTTTACAGTACAAGTAACTTCTGCAAATTGCCACTTTAAAAACTGCAGCTTTAAAGCTCCGTTTGCGGATTTTTCCGCGCTTTTACATTTCTGGATATTTATTTTGCTTTTAAAGTCTTTGTTCGTCGAAAGGGAACAATCCGGCTGATGTCCCGCATCAGAATCGTTGGGGCCGCCAAACTTTTGGATACCATTAAAACGCCTACGCTACTTACTTACTCGTGAAGCAGAATTCAGAAAAATGATATTCTGAAGATTTATCCATCTCGATCACTTATAATTAGCGGCGAGGTGGCCACACATTGATTTTTAGATTCATTTTTGGATTTATTAAATAAAAAGAAAACTTTTGACGGAGGAGAAGGAATTATCTGCAGGATAACGTTCTAAAAGATGGCGAGCTTCCCTCAACGAGCGAAGTACATGGTTCGGGAGTTCTTTTCAAGGTAAAAATTTTAAGTACATAATTTCCATTGCAATTTCCTTCACCCATTACAGTGTTCTTTTATTGTTATAATGAAATAAAAATTGGTTTTGTGTTTGAAATTAGTCAGCTTCCCTTTTGTGCTGGATCCAATTTCGTTATTGCATTGGTCCTGGGCTTTGTGTGCACCAGTCGGTGTAGTTATGAATATTTTAGATCCACGGCTCCTAACAACCGTGCTACCTTCATGATTAAATTCACAACATTAATTCCCAAGTGAATTTTTTGACATAATGAAAGTTCTGGTCATCATAATACAGTATTTTATTCCCCTCTCTGTACATTTTCACCGTTGTCATGAAAGGAGGGCATCATGTTCCGATAGTTCTAGCTGAAAAATATTTTAGTTTAATATTTTCCATTTGACAATTATCGTAATCATGCTGATCATCATGATAGTTTTTTTCAAAGATGAAACTTTCCATTTTCCTTGAACGCTTTTCATAACTAACATTTAAAGTGGACATATCTCTTGCTCTTGCTTACGTTATTGTAAAGTTTTGCAATGGTAAACTTTTTTTATCAACTTATGTTCTTAGTATGTTTAATTGTTTAATTGCTTTATCAAACGAAGACAGCGATAAGTAGATACCCTTTCCATTGTGTCAATCCCGTTGTAAAGGTTAAACGGATACATATACCATAATCATATGTAAAATATACCTTTCCAATGATTCGGAAGGTACGGAAGGGCCAATCTACGCAATGATAACTGCCCAACAAACCGGATTTTTGCTATACCCTTGAGACTGTGAAAAGGTTAATATTTATTTTATATTGGCTTGGTAGAAATGAACAGATTTTTGGTATGAAAATTTGATCTCACTTTTGGGAAGCGTTACTTGAAAAATGTAATAAAATTAGAAATGGTCACACCACACAATAACACCAACTCTATACAATGTTGAATAAAACGCAACCCAGAAATAGATAAAATCACATGGAAATTTAATCAACTTTCATCTATTGCCAGGCACAATGAAAACATGGAATCAAAACATCAATTATAATATGCTTGTTGCATGTGTGTAAATTAGTCTTTAGTCTTGGTTTGCCATTGACAATCAGCTACTGAAGTTGCCTTTAAATCGTTTACTACAAGGTTCAGGATTTAGGGTTAATGCACTGGTGATTGTGGTTTGATTGCTTCACCACAATATTTCTTCCGACTTTTTACTTCCGATCAATGATTAAAAGTTAAACAGAATTGCGTGTTCACAGCTTCAAGGAATGATGACACACAAAGCTGGTTGTTATCCCACTTTCAATGAAAATGGAGATGCTTTTAAGGTGTTTGATATCACGAGGAGACAAAATAGACATTAAGTTGTTTAATCCTTGACATGATCACGAAATGATATCTTTTGCTAAAATCATGACTTGAATTTTAATAAGAAGCAGCTATATTAAACATTACTTTATTACATACAATTTTTTCCGCAAGTTAAAGGGATTTATTACTGATAAATCATGAGCTTAAAACGATAGTTCAAAGAAAAATTAATAGTAAAAGACATCGCCAACAGTCAGTTTGGCCAGCAGAGGAGACGACTGGAATGGATGAATTATTATGAATAGTTACCACAAGTGACATTCTTTTGATTCATATATATACCCACGTGACGTATTGACTGCTGTCATGCAAAAGCTTAATTTATGGAAATAACATAAACAATTAATTTCCATTTTTGCCAAGTCCTCAGTAAGCATCTTGGAGATCAATAGATTTGCATTTCCTTTTCAGCTACATTATTCATTAAAGTTCTGCTTAGACTAGTGGACATCGGTTTTTATCGCATAACATTTATAGATCTCCTTTGTGCACCAGAACTGGTGGAATGGGGGTCTCCTCTCAATACAAGCCACAAAGTGCAAGATATAATTATCTTTCAAACTGCGACTGCAAAATGTAACTTTCTAGAAAAATGTAATTTTATAGAAAGTCTCCCTAATTTAAAATTATTCATTCATTAAATCTACAAATATTGTCCCAGAGATATTAAAGATGACTAGAATCCACAGAATAAGATTTTGCTATTAAGCTGTTGGTGTGTTGTTTTTATGGCGGCTTCTGTTGCGTCAAAACACTTTACAAGTTCCGGTTTGAAACGCAGTCTATGAGCTGCCTTCGAAAGTCACTTGTCTTTCACTGCATTGTTCATGTGGTGTATCAGAAAAATAGTCTTCGTTAGCCTGGTTTACAGCGGTTTTCCAGGTAGTTGTTTCTTAGGGGTCTTAAAATGTTTTTATCAGGTCTGTAATTTTAAACCGCTGTCCATTTTCAGTTTTTTTTTTTGCCAAAACAAGTAAATGTGGAAAAACCAGAAATCGAGCAATCACGCTAATTGCAGAAAGTTCAAACCCTTATTAACAGTCAACCACATAATTCTAGTGTTCACCAATGACCTGCTCACCCCAATAAGATGTTAACAAAATAAATTATTTAGGGAGAAAATAACTTAAAAATCAAATATATCTCATTTCTGCTTGCTTAACAAACATTCAGGTTTTAATGTCAAAGATCTCATTATTAGTCAATGTAAACTTTATACATAGGTATATTATGTAGGTAAATATAATAAATCTCTATTTCAAGGGTGTTTGTTTGCTAAGAAGGTATTAAATTATTGATACAAGATTAATTTGACATATTCTGTGTCTTTTTACTAATGTCCAGGGTCTCCTTTATTGGTGACTCTGAAGGCACATCTACATTGATGAATGGGGTCTTGTCTCTAGTGGTGTGAACACTCTCATGTTAAAGCCTTCTAGGCCTCTTCATGTATTGATGCAGTTAAATTAGCATATATTGTGACATCTGTGACATTTCATGTTATTTATGCCATAAAAATTTGTAATTTATCTATTTCAACTGGATGTGCATGTGTGTGCAAGGATGAGAAATGAGCCTTCAAAGTCTCAAACATTTGTCAATAGTTAAATCTTGTTTTTCTTCATTTGGGTTATTTTAGGTATATCCAGTGGGTAAGGCTAAATTGTGGACAGGTTTTCCACACCTTGATCAAGATAAAATTCCCTGTGTTTTCCCTGTGCTCTCAACTTTTTCTCTATGCTTTTCAGCATTAAAATAATGTTTATTCTACTGCTATCACAGAGAGATTTACCACTAGTAATCATCCGGAAACATCCCACCATAGCCTTGATGTATTCTTTAATTTTCCAAACTTCAAAATTTTCCCTGTGTTGAAGGGAAAATTCCCTGTATAAAAACAAGTTTTTAATATTTTTAGGCAAAGTCCCTGTGTTTTCTCTGTCTGGAAAAATGAACATCTAAATTTCTGGTTTTCCCTGTGCTGTGGCAACCCTGTGTGGGATTTCCTTCCAAATTGGCAATATTACAAGTTATGTCACACAATGGAGGTGACAACCTATTTTAAGCATCCTCCAGGTTGTAACAACACTTTTAATTCAACCCAGGTGATGCTTAAAATAAGTTGTCACCCAACCATTAAGTGATGTAACAATTTTATCCTATAAGAACAGAGAAATTAGACCAAAAACATGAAAAATGACTTGATTTTGGGGTAGATCTACCTCCATATTCATCCTTTGCTTCTTCTTCCTTTCAATTGCTTACATTTCCAATGCTATGAAAAATCAAGGCCACTCATTGGCTGAGGTGCATGTGGCCTGTGACATCATACTGGAAGCATGTGGTTTTGAATGAATGAGCGGCCTTTATCTGGTCACATGACCCAAATGTAAACAAAACATGAAGAAGAAGGCCATGTCAGCAATTTTCGTAAATATTCGGGTGTGGAACAACTATTCAAAATGGCACTGTTATTACCCACTGGTAACAAAATTGCCTTTCTTCATACTAAATCAATGTATCTGGCAGGTAGTATCACACCCCGGCGCTATTGTGTTGGAGTCAATGGGACAGCGTTGCGACTCGTAGGATAATCCTTGTTATTCATACAAGTTAAGCCTTTCCAATAGAATAATAAAACTAATTCATTGTTGCTTATATTTTTACACATATCTTTGGGACCTATGTCAATTCAGCTAATCTTGGATGATTGCTGGGACGTACGGAAATGGTTCTAAACGTTTGCCTTCGTATTTACTTAAGTCCCAGTTGCTCGGAATAATGAAACAACATTAACAAATTGAGTTTTTCATGCTCTGAGTTTCTGTCAAATGTTATTAAAATAAATGTAGATTATTTATTTCCTACATCCACGATCGTGATATAAAATTAGCTGTTACATGTCAGTCAGTAATACTATTTTTTGATAGTTAGCTGATCGGTTGCAAATGCATTGGTGGTCATGGTTTGCAAAATCGTGTCTTCAGCGAAATATTTCTCATGACTTTTTACACTTCAGATCAATGGTTGAAAGTTAAACAGAATTGCGTATTCACGGCTTCAAGGAATGATGACACACAAAGCTGGTTGTCTTCCAACTCTCACTAAAATTGGAGATGCTTTTAGAGTGTAGAATATCATGAGCAGGCAAAGCAGCTATCATCATAAAAAGAAACTCAATACAAGTCTAATTCACAATTTGAATTTTTAATGAATTAAAATGTCAAGCTACCAGGTATAATGGCTGTGTTTTTCAGACAGAACTAGGGAGAGTTCCATTATCTTGAGGCAAGTTTAGCTGCCTTCGCCCTGAGCTTTCCCCTCTAGGGACTTTCCAGAGCACTTCTTACAGAAGACAATGCCTGTTATATGCCCCTGACAAGGGAAAGAAGCCACCTAAGACTTTTCGTAAGCATGTCAATTCTGGTGAGTAGATAACAATCATGACGGATTCAAGAATCCTTAGTAATGATACCAAGACACACAACAGACTGTCAGAATTAAATCTCCCACTACCCACATAGTGCCTCAAGAATTGAGACCACACATTAAGTATTGTTAACGCCCACAACTTTTATTCAATCCTGTAATCTTCACGTGAATCCTCAAAGTCGTGCGTATTTCAAATAACCATTACTTTCAGATTTCATTACGTCGGACTTTTGTCATTTAACACGACGGCAACATCAGTCAAAAAGAGTTCCAACCAAGCTCGCAATTAAAGTGGTATAAAATTATGGGAAATTAGTTAATGCAGTTCATTGAACAGCTATGCCATGTATTTGTTCGGCTCCAAGCAACAACTTTTGTTGCAATGACCAATTGGGTATTGCCCTCAGTAGAAAAAGCAAGATAAACACAACACTTTACTGTAATATTTGCTTATTACTTGGACCTTAGAAGTGCTATATCATTTACATTCTGTCCCCTGCCTTTTTGTTGGTTACGTACACGAATTTGCAGTGCAAATGAGACAGTTTTGAGAGAGTTTTGAGTTTGAGAGTTTTTCCTAAATGACTTTCACTGAATTTGCTGAATTCAGTGAATCAAGACAAATCCAAAATTAGTATGGGTACCAGAGACACTCCATATCTGACAATAGATACATTCCTAGATTTAGTGGTAAAAAAGATATTTCCATCACTGTCTCTGGGATGGTATATATTCACAGTGGTGAGTCTCAATGGATATCTAACCAGAGCTAGTAATAGAAATGGACATTCTATTACTATGAATGGTAATATATCTGTTGCTGGCTGGGTAATACCTGTGGTAACCATACCATTTTTGGATTTAGTCATGATTTACTGAATTCGCTGAATTCAGCGAAATTAATTTAGGAAAAAATCCCAGTATGTCAAAGTGGAAACTTTTCAATGCTTTGAAAAGATTTCTTCACCAACTGCACCCAGAACAAGCCTGCTTAGTTATAGAGATAGCAATCTCAAACCTTATGGAAGGGGAGTATTCCTAGTATGAAAAGCAGTGGGACTTTGTATTAATGAGAAAAATCTTAAAAGTCCTGTGGCTTCAGACGGAATCAGGTTTTGTCATATGACTCGAGTCAGCCATGATGCTGGATTCCTTACGGTTTTGGTTTCTGTCTGAGACACTATCGGGACATACAGATGTGATACATAATTTAGTAGTTTGGCCAATTTTTCTTGTGTACGGATACACAATGTGCTTGTGAAATGCTTATTTAATTAACTAAGTTCTAAAAGGGAGGGTTAAAACAACTACGATGCCTGTCAAGTTCCACCTGCGAAATCAACTTATTACTGACGCCAGTGAATACTCCATATGCCCTTGCATAAGACTTCAGTTCTGAGAAGTGTTTCTAAAATCAGTCAATACATTTTATTTGGAAATACAGCCAAGTAAATTGTACCCAGAAGGAAGGTCTTATATTAAAGCTACGCAGTGAAAAGGTTTCTATCACCAAAGACGACACGTTGTCACATCCCCGTTTTTACCGAAATGCTGACAGCAACAAACAAACAGCAGTGTCAGTCCTTCACGTACATGTGTGGCTTGTAATATCAATGAAATGTTGTCACAAATATATTTTATCTCTGATGAATTTATCAAAGAAATAACATGTATCATTTTCGCATACAACAAATTAGTAATTATTGTCTCCTAATAAAGTTCCAAAAACCTTTTCTAAGGTTTGATTTTTATTATGAAAGGCCCCTGCCCACTAAAGTATATATTCCGTTAGTAATTGTGAATTATTGAAGTTACCACTGTAAAATAAGTAAGCTGCCCATAAATATTCATTGACAGCGAAAAACTATTTATTTCTAGTGATGAAAATAAATATCCGTAATTACCAACATGCTAATGAGTTTGAAATTATCATTCATCCAGGACGAATGCAGGGAATTATTTACATATTTGATGTGCTTTGGAGCTTGGATACAACTTTAGGCTCTTTATTTGTTCCACCACGAAGAGTGCTGCCGATGCTTTGATCTCTCCGTTATGCGATAAGTGACATATTGATAAATACCATGCGGATAACTAATTTATAGACATTGCCACTGCACAATGAAAATATATTTTGTGGGCTGTATCTAAAACTTTTTTTTTTTGTATTTTAAATAATGAGACCCAAGGTGGGTCTGTTCGCACTTCCAGTGTCAACAAGAAAGTCCTCTTACGTGAACGCAAGAGGCATACCGCCCGCCGCATAGCTAGTGCTAGCACTTCTGTCATATCCGGGGGCCTATCCTGGATACTCCTCCTGGCTGGACCTGGCTTGGGCACCCCCTGGCTGGACCTGGCTTGGATACCCCCCTGGCTCAGGTACCCCTCCCCCAGCTTGGGTACCCCCTGGCTTGAACTGGCTTGGGTACACCCTGGCTTGGGTACCCCACCCCCAGCTTGGGTACCCCCACTTGAGTACACCCCCCAGCTCAGGTACCCCCACCCAAAGTTCAGGTACCCTCCTCACCCAGTTCAGGTACCCCCCCAGCTCGGATATCCCTCCGGCTGGGACCTGGACCTGGCCGGGGTACCCCCCCCCCCTCCCTGTGGACCGACAAACACCTGTGAAAACAGTTCCTACCTCGTACTAAGTACGCGGGCGGTAAATAAAGTGTTTTGCGAACAGTTTGTCAGTGAAAAGGAATGTAGCATAAGCAGGTCGGGTAATCATAAGAAAGTACAAGCCTTTGCAGGAATACACGGAGGACAGTTTTTAGGTTGAAGTAAGATTTTTCGTTGATATCTTAAAAGATGGATAAAGGCGTCATCTGAATCTTCTCATCTCATTCATCATCTGAACATTTTCATTTTTGGTGTCAGTATAGCTTGCCAAGAAACAAAGTATTTGAATAATTTTCTTCTACTGTGTGAAAAATTTGCTTTTTAGTTCATCAAGTGACCCTACTATGTACTCCTTTGGTATTTGTATCATATCCTCACTTATGTTTTTAAAAACTGGAGCTATGCCATTATCAATTGTCAGAACATAGTCTGAAAAATCTGATATCATCCATCAAAAGTCTCATGTTAATAATAATAATAATAATAATTTATTCGGTACTTGTTACATGTTGCGTTTATCTTTCGATACTGTTTGGTAATTTAAAACTTTCAGAGATGACGTGTGTATACAC
>JBCAUG010728255.1:0-12145 GCA_038406175.1 Haplosyllis leylae
GTTTCATGCACCACTTCACATGTTGGACTTTGTTCATTTCTAGAATCAATAGAGCATAACTTTATAAAGGCCTTACTGATTCACACAGACAGCCAAATAGTGATTTAGCACAGTTGGCAGAGCATTGGCCTCATGATCCGGAGGTCCTGGGTTCCAACGCCACTGGGGGCAATTCCATTTCTAGAATCAATAGAGCATGACTCTATAAAGGCCTTAATGATTCACACAGACAACCAAATAGTGATTTAGCACAGTTGGCAGAGCATCGGCCTCATGATCCGGAGGTCTTAGGTTCCAACCCCACTGGGGGTAATTTTTGACGATTTTTTTTGCTCTTCCCTGTATGAAGATGTGTCAGATAATCTGACAGAAGCGTGTATCGTGAAAAACTCGTTTGTCAAATCAAGTTTTTCACAGATCAATTTAAGACTTCATATCCAATTCTAAGATCAAAATATTTTCAGACAAGAAAGTCCTCCTGCTTGACCGCAAGACGCATACCGCCCGCGTCATAGCCTGCCCTGTCTGGGGGCGGGGGTTACCACCTTGTCATGTTCAAGGGACCCCCCCCCCGACAGGACTTGGGACAGAACTTTGGGCATAGCCAGAAATGTGAAAGACTTAAATTACCTTAAACATTTATTTTTACGTGTTGTTTAATTTTATGTTTTCTGGCCTAACCAAGATAAATCTAAAGAAAACTCTTCCTAATCACCAGAAGGGTTTTAACTAGATACATTTGAGCAATATTTGATTACAGTAATCCATTAGAAGTGCTGCATAAGTAAGTAAATTTATGGATTATTCCAGGAAACAGAAATATTATTACTGACCAAAAGAAAATTCCATTTAAATGTCTAATAACCGGAAGCAGACATAATCCACAAAGCCAATTATAAGACAGGATTGAAAAGACCAATCAGGGAGCCTGGATATTGACCAGCAAACCACTAAAGCTGTCTTGATTTTAATGGACTTGAAAACAGGGATTGATCCGGCTTTCTCACAGGACGGGGACTAAGTCACTTGTAATATCGTCATAATGCTTCAGTTGTAATGTAAAGTATTGCTAATCGATTTAAGAACATTAGTCAATTGCTCTTAATACTGATCATTATTGTCAGTATGCCAGACGACTTCAGGAATTGTTGATGAAAATACTCGACAATTTTTTCCGTTTCTTAAAAAGTCATTCTATCGAAATTGACTTTCTGGTTCCTGGCGTCAGACTGGCTTGACAACAAACGTGGTCAAAATAGAAACTGTTTTCTACTTATTTGAAAAAATAAAGAATAATCAATGCCTGTGGTTCCCTTTTAATTCCAGAAACTCATGTTAATGTGTCCTGCCAAGAATCAATTAAATTTCACTGTTTTGCATTGTACCTTATTGTCCATGTGATGTCTGTGCAAACTAAGGCCAGTGCCATGAATTTAAGGACTTTGCTTGTGTGTCCTTCAGATGAGTCGAAAAGAACCTGTGCCTTGGTACAGTTTGATAAGGAGAAGAATTCACACAACGTCAGTCTTTAACGACAGATTTACTGAGGCTCCATTACAGTCTATTGTGTTTAAGGTGTGGGAAGCTGTGTGATAATACTTCACTTGCCCAACAACCCTGTTTTGAGATCCAGCTGTCAAAGAGTCCGATGCTCAAAAGTGACCAGAAAATTAGACTGACAATATCTTTTGGTATAATTTGACCATTTAGAAATTGCGAAGATCTTTCGAATGGACTGCTATTGAAAACCAATAGGGCAACTTAAAATACCATACTCTCGTTTATTCCAGGACTTTTCATTTTAAAGAACAGCAAACAGTATCTTTATTTTATACTTTATATTATGCAAATCATCTGTCAATTACTGTCAATTACACAATATTATTGTGTGCAGCACTCATTACTTAAACGTGTTATTTACCTGATAGACGCATGCTAAGACTAAGAAATAAGCTCGCCTTTGTTTCACTGTGTCCCAAGTAACCTCTCACGCCAAGGCCAGTGAAATCATCACGTCGCTTCTGTTTCGTTTCAAACAGGAAAAACCCGAATGGTCTTATTCTCAGATGTCACTCAAATCAGGATTATTTTGAGTTAAGCATTGGTAAACAAGATGTTTGTTTACTGCCAGACAGATGGCTAATCTGTTGTGTTACCTTGTCTCGGATTCGGCTGGAATATTAACAGCCCAGGTAGACTTTCTTTTACTGAAATGAACACCAAATGAAAATACTTTAGACTTTAGTTTTGTGATGTTGATTCTGTTTTTCGTTTTAAAACAATCTGGTGATGCTTGCTATTCCGGATGATTGTGTCACTTTACAAGGTAAATAAGTTGACTTTTTTCGAACCTAAACATTTTTCTTTGTCGGGCGCTGAATATCTGAACGTAATTTCATCTTTCAAGAAACGAGGTTTAATCTTTTGTGCAAAAGTATTATATTTACCGCCCGTACCCGAAGGATGGGGAAGGTACTGCTTTTACAGGTGTGTGTCTGTCCACAGGGGGAGGTACCGCAGTTCCAGGTTCATTCCCTGGTCTCTGGTCCTAGATCCTTTCTGGGGCGGGGGATATTCCAGTCCCAGGCGGGGGGGGGGGTCCTCCAGTCTCAGTTGGGGGTACCCCCTAGGAACAGTACACAATAGCAAGTATTTGCTACGCAGCGGGTGATACGCCTCTGGTGGTCCCTCAGGAGGACTTTCTTGTTGTCAACTATATAAATTCCACGTTGTTCAAAAAAGAACAACGTGGAATTTCTTTGTCCTAAGATGCACAAAATGATACAATTTTGCTTTGACTTAAATTGTTGTTGAATTTAAAGCGCACAGTAGATGAGACCTTGTTGAATGTAATTTCAATGAAGATGAAATTAATATGAGACAATCTCAGTTGGAGTTCTTCTATCTTACATCAACAGCACTGTAAAAGACGGCAAAGAGTCCGAAGGAAGTTTACATAAAAAATTCGCGAACCCCTGGAAAAAATGATAAAAATGCATACAAGTCGAAGTAGATACACTTTCGATACCTTACACCATGGCACACACCTCTTATCCAGTGCAAGGTGGTACTCGATTGCTTCTCCAGTTTACCCGCGTTGATGTGCGGAGTTTTAGCTTTTCTGTATAGCCTCTTATTTTCTGACTTCTTTTATTATTATTGAACTGTAGTTTTTGTAAAGCACTTGCCCTCCCATTGACCCCTGAAGTGTGTAGGAATTGTCTGATAAATTTCGAGTTTTTTTATTGCTTGGTCTTACCCATTGTGCCATACCAACCAACAAAAAACTACGCCGTTTTCCTGTGGATTGCAGCGCACAGTTTACATAGGGTGTGTGTTGCCTTCTCAACAACGGGTAAACTCACCAAGGAGTGGTACGTGGCTTATTTTCACTTCTTCAAGAAGCTACTCGTTACACTGTCAGCATTTACAATTGGTCTCATTCCAGCAAATGTTATTTTTGTCGTGCCAGCTCGACAATTAAATTAAATTAACAAAATTTTCATTAATTCTTTCCAAACTATGTTTTTTCATCATAGATTTTGTCAACATCGCGATGGATCCGTGTCCCAGTTTTCTCCAATGAAAGTCAGACAATGTGTCATCAGTTGGTTGCTAATTGATATATAAGTAATTAAGTTTTGTGTTAATAGGTTTGGAATGTAATCACTTTTTGTCGTGCATATGGGTGTTTTCGCCCGGGGGTTTCACTCGGTATTCCTACACATTGTATCCTGTTAGAGACCCACTTATGTGCCAAAACTGCTTTAGGCCCCAGGGTACATCAAGATAACTGTCAGAGCAAGATTGACATCTATCATAAATCCTACTGTATACAATTTGATGCCTACGCACATATACACACATAGATAATACCAATCTTTGAGGGATCGTGGTGATTCATTTTGATTCTGAAAATAGAGAAAAGTATAGGTCACCGCGATCTGTCTCCAACTCACAGGGAGACTTCGGCTATCATTCACCATGGGGAAGCAAAAGGAATGACAGCTATTAGCTCCCAGTCAAATGTCATAGACTACACTTATGTAAATAAGCGGCTGCTCCAGGTGAGAAAATTATGTTCTGTCGTTTGGAGGTTCTGAACGTTGTACCACTGGTAGTTAAATGATTTCCTTGACAATACAGCGACAAAAGTTGCAAGGATTAATGCTACTAATTCAACAATTTGGACCATCCACGATCGACACACTTGAGCACATCTCGCTGGGGCAGGATTCATGTTTGATATGACACTCACCAATCATTGCTCTTCTTCCGTAAGAAAAATATTTATGACTTCTGTCGAATATAGATGCCGATACTTTATGTCTTTCAACTCCGTTTGGGTGAATCTCACACCAAATAACAATTGTAGACGTAAACACTCCCAGATGTACTCGTTGACCTTCGCAACCATTACGAGATGAGCAAATTTATCTGTCTATGTGTCACTGTGTCCATCAATCTACCACCAACATGGCTTTGTTCAATTTTTCACTTTTCTATTGTTACTGTGATTCACAGTTGGTGAAAAGAGAGGAGATACGTAGGAAAAATGTTACGTAGCCTTCTAATGGGCGAAAAAAGTTTTTCTCCTTCTCTTTAATTTGAAATTAGATTACATAGAACACAGTAAAATGGCCCGTCTCTCTTTTTCTAGGTGGCAGTTTTCCCATATTGATGTGAAATTAAGTCTCAATGCACTCTTTAATCTACCATAATATGACATTTCAATTATAGGATGGCTTTGCGCAGGAATGCGCTTCCTTCAACAAGGTATTGATTCCAGTCTGTCCAAGTTGTGGATGATTCCCTTTCAATAAAATATTTATTCTCCATATTGGCCCTACTCTGCTTTTATTACAGTAATTTGGAACAAATTCTTCGCCATCATCATATAATTATCAGCAATCAGAGACGTCCAGTCATTGGCAAAATTAAATAGATTGTAACATTTGCCACTGGTATGAGACTGGGGATGTTGGCTTTTTACTGATAGTTTGTTGCTGAATCTTGAATAATGATGTACAGCTATGCAGGTTTACAGGGGGAAAATATTGAATTCCAAATTCCACATAAGCTAATAACTGTAAATGACAAACAGCAATAGCACAGACAAGAACGCTGTGACAAGTAGATGTTTAACTTGCTAGTTTTTAGACAACAATTCCTTCCAACTAATCAAGGACATTTTGATCATTCAAGATTCTGTATAGTAAAATGTTGCTGAAACAATGATAAACCTATAATTTGAAAATATAAAACCTGACAACACAGACAAAATACCTTTACATTTTCAACTTTATAAATTTTCTTTTATTGAGAGACAAGAAGAAATAAAAACAAAAGAATTGATGTTTTCTGACAATCTCGACATGATTGATACTTTGGACGTCACTTATTGCTTACATTTGTACACACAATCGGCACAAATTGTACGACAGGAAATTTCCTTGCACCAAGATCCTTTTAGCTAAGTGGTTCAGTTTTTCCTTCATCCCAACGCCAAGAAATAGCGGTAGCCCATTAAGGCAATTAGGTTGAATCTAAGTCTTGATCACAGAGCGCAAATTTCATCTGAAATATGGACCCTAGCAGGCTATGTTAAAATGCCCTGTGGATATGATCGATTTATGCCAAAATAGTCCCATAGAAATTCCAATTGCACTCATGCTTAGGAGGGAAAATGGTACATCAAAGTAATGGGATAAAACTACTTCTTTCAGCGAGGACTGTTGTGATATACTGATGGATTGAAATTACACAAAAAGCCGAAGTTATGAAGGAAAAAATAAGAAAAAGGGGAAGTGAAACATTTCAATCAACCATTTCTTTCAGGCTTGCTTCGGGAGTAATACATCTCTACAAGGGCATTAACTATGTTTCTTTCATTTCGATTATCATACAATCATCTATTCTGGATATTTTTCATGGTCGATGGAAGAAACGGAAAACTGTAAACAAGTTTATTGACCTTACTTTTTGATAATAGAAATGAATGCGTTTTGTTAAAATTTTCCAAAACGCATTGTTCTGAAAAATGAAACGTTCATTTATACTAAAATTCTCTAGATCTAATCATTTCGCAAACAATTACCTTAAAATTTGTACGTTTATATAGACTGATGGACTCACTCTGATTTCATTTGGTATTGGTAAAAGCTCATTGCCCGAGGTTATGGGGATAAGTTGCATTTACGCTGGGGAACCCAAAGTAATGTAAGGGTCTGACTCTTAATACCAAAAAGGATTTCAATTTAGATACATAAATGGAGGCATTTAAACCGCACAGTATGTTAATATGTGTAATTTAATTGAAAATTGATACCTTTTTATGATAAATCTATTAATGTTCCGATGCGGGTGTTTCGCAATGTTAACAATCTGAAAGCCTGAGTTGCATCAAAATGTAAACTGTTTCAGCCTCTTAAAAAACGAACATAAATAGTTAATATTATAGTTCTATCTACAAATTCATCATAAACTGAAGTCCCATGTTTGTCACTGATGTAGATTGCTGTGACAGGTCCAAATAATTGAATTTCAATGATAAGCAATTTTAATGTTATTTGACTCAGACTTCAAAGAAATTTGAAGTCAAACCTAACTTCTAGCTTCCACGCTGAGTTGAAATTGCCCTTCAATGTAAGGTGGCATTTCAACTGAATATCTCCAGAACAAATCAGTGTTAATAACACTTTGTCATGTCACTACAAAATTCAGAATGTTAATCTTTTTTCAACGTTACTCTTGCAGCAAAAATTCCATGTCATATATTGTACGAGTCCGTATAACATTTCTCTAGCCTTCGGTTAAATATGTCAGTCAAATGTCAACTCGGACAGAAGTCATTAAAATCAACTGGTCGAAACAGCCAGAGCAAATTGGCGCCATTTCTTAAGTGCATTTGAAAGCGAATAATTGAATGTCCGCATTGACAATGTTAAAAATACTGTAATAAACTATGGGTTCTTTTTTCTTGCAAGGGAATATCTGTAGGTATTCCCATTTTATTATTTAAGATGGCATAACAATTCCTATGTTCAAATATTTAAAAAAGAAAGTCCTCCTGCGTGATCGCAAGAGATGTACCGCCCGCTGCATAGCAAGTACTCGCTCCTCTGTACTGTTCTGGATGGGAGTACCCCAGTTCCACTTGGGGTGGCCCAAGTCCCAGCCATTGTGTACCCCAGTCCAAGCTGGGGGTACCATAGTCCCAGCTGGAGGGTACCATAGTCCCAGCTTGGGTGTACCCCTATCCCAGCTGAGGGGTACCTGGGGTGCCCAATGGGAAAATTACCTAGGACCAGGGAAAGAACTGGGGACTGGGGTACCACCTGGAAAAGGACCTGGGACCAGGGAAAGAACTTGGGAATGGGGTACCCCCTGGAAACAGACCTGGGACCTAACCTGGGAAATAACCTGGGACTGGGGTACCCCCTTTCCCCAGTCAACAGACAGACAAACTGAAAATATTACCATCCCAGCATACTACGCATGCAGGCTAAAAAAAATTCTGACATAATTTTATCTGACTGATAAATTTGACCATAAAATGGACACTTCAGTCAGGCTTTTCACAGTTCTTTGAATGTGAGTCATAGTCTTAAAAATATTTGTTTACAGTCATTTCCAGCCATATCCAGTCTAAACTGAGATTATAACCAAGTATCTTAGTCAACAGGCTGACCATGTGACAATAACAGAAAAACTTTCAAATGTAACCATGCCAAATGTAACCATGACTCTTGACTATGAACGTGACTTTTAGAACTATTGACTCGTACCTAAAACTTAGTGTGAGGGGACATAAAAAAGGCAATATTGGCATCAGGGGCTTCCCAATATGTGAAAATAAAGAAAAGGCAAAATAATGTAACCTCAAGTGAGGATTAAACTGGAGACCTCTGGGATTTTATTCTCATGCTCTCCTAGAGTTAATCTGGCATGTGCTAGTTAGGAACATTTAAACTGTAACTTGTTCAGGCAGCACTTGATTCTTGGATTCAAATGACTAGGATTAACAGAGCATGACTATGTGTGGATCTTATGGTCTCAAACTTTAAGCAAATGTCAGGTTATGAGACTAAAATCCCAGAGATCCTCAATTCAATTCTCATTGGAGGTAACATTTTGTTACAACTACAGGTACCACTTTTTTTTGTTTTCACAAAAAAAGTCTTTGATGCCAATATTGCCAGTTTCTTCTAGTTTGTAGATTCCCCGAATGTTTCAACTGCAAACTATTATCAAAATCCTTTATCGCATCAGAATTATTTCTCAGGAGATGTACACATACATCTGGCCTTATTTGTTTAATACCTCTGCACTTCATAAATTCATATTTCAAAACTGTTGTTTTCCAAATATACGAGTGTCACAGTTTAGACATTTACATTGGTGTTTACTCTGTTCCTGTCATTTAGTGACTGGAGGGAACAAAGTAGTAAACTTGTTTTAGGTCGTGATCCTGTAATGTACGTGTCATTATCTATTTTCATCCATATTAGGAAGATCAAAGGAGCCGTCATGCGATTTAACCTCCACCTTCAGAGCTACAATTAGACCTTCAAATTTTTTATTCCATTTTAATGTTGTCTGTTTATTTCTCGTATATTAGATAAAATATCAGGAGAGCATCTTCAAGGAGACAAGAATGTTTTGCATTTTGGAATGAACTTGAAACAAGGTTTCATTTTCTCGTTTACGAGTTGTGAAAACTTTTGCCAAGAATATATTTTATCTCTGACCATATTTTCCTCACAAAAAGTGTATTGTTGCTCATATAATTTTAGACTTTTACATCTCAAATTCCATTACATGGTACATGAGGTCAAACCTATTGGATTTAAATCAATACAGCCAATACCAATAAATCACACCTAACGAGACCATAGCAAGTACATAAATACTTTGAACACAATGTAAATGTAAACCCTTAATTCAACAAAAAATGCTGTGATTACATGAGATAATGGACAAAAATACTTTTTTCGTTGGCATTTATCCTGTCATTAGGACTTTTAAAAGTTTTAAAAGTGATCATTCGATCACTAAGCTTCATACGAGACTATAATCTATGTTATCTCCCATTAGAACCTGTCAACAAATGTTTTTTTCAATGGTCAATCTGTATGTCTACAAACGTGTGGGCTTTTTATGGAAAAATATTATCTGAAATTTAAAACTTTGAAGAGAGTTTTTGCCACAATTTAAATAACTTGAGATCAATACGTATTTTTCGTAATTGAAAGCATTAATCTTTTAGTTTTAACATTCCTATATCATGGAAATATTTTAAAAGGTGCCACTATTTCAGAGAGAGAAGAAGACTGATCAAAGCACTACATTTGTGCAATTTGTTTAGTAATTCATTCAGCGTACCCGTTATTCAGTCTCAAACTATCAGGTTATTCGAGGTTTTCACAAATACACAACATTGCAATATTGCCATTTGTGTTTTCCCATACATGTGCAGTTTGCTTCTTTATTCTAATTGTATTGTATCAGTAAATGCAAAATTTGATTTGACTGGGTATAAAAGTTTTACATTTCAAGGTGGAAACATCGGTGGTCCAGTAAATTTCAAATGGCACAGCTAAAACACAAATGGCAATATTGGCATTCTTGTATTGAGGATAGTTTGTGAAAACCTCGATTGTCGTCAACAAGAAATAAAGAAAATAATTTGGCAAACCATGTAAAGTCTTGTGTATTCATTGAGTAATGGACTTGAATAAAAAGCGTTTAATATGCACAGATACAAATTGTTTTGTGGTTCACGTTAAAGACATGACGCTGCCCAGAATACTTTCTTCATCTTAGATAATCGCCTGGGGGGGAAGAAAGAACTTGGCGAGCAAACTCAGCTTCCGAGACACGATCAACATTGTTGCTCAGCGACTCATTAGCACAAGAGGACCATGTAGGTTAAAGATCAGTTTAACTTTCAAATGCAATAGATTTATTTGTTCACGCAAAAAAGGAAATTAATTGGTGGCACATGATATTAGAGTCACCTGAGCGCTTGGAATGGGTTTAAGGCAGTTTTTTTGGGATGAGGGGGTCTTTTTGAGTTCATAAACAGATTTGTAGGAAAGGTGACTTTCTGCTTTGAAGGGTTTTAACATCCATTTGAAGGAAGTTGATAACTCTCTGCAGCAGGCAAAGGGTGCTTTCAAATGAAAGACAAACCTGTTTTTTCGGTAGAAACATTCAAAATTGAGTATTTTTTGTGCATGTAGCTTGATGGAAAGTTGTTTCCAAAAAATTGGTTTGTCACTTTTTTATGGCTGGATAGGTTGAGGGGGTTTTACAAAGTAACTTGGCTTCAAGAGGATCTTTAAAAGTTGCTTCATAGAACGCTTGTCCCAATCAAAAAGTTGGTTACGTGAGGATCTCTGGGGGGATGCTGCGTAGTACGTTAAATATATCACTATGGGCGCTTCTTAAACCCCACTCCTGGGGTGTCTCGTTAGAAAATGTTTAATTCGTTTAGTAACAATTCTGAATATTTCCCTCGTAAATGCCATAATTTGGGAAAAGAATTGTAAAAGAAAAACTGTTACAATAAAGCAGCTTAAATTCACGAGATATTGGTTTTTTCACTATGTTTTCCAAAATGTGATCATTTACAAGTTAAATGTCCTTCACAGTTGCGTTGCTGATTGTGTCGTTATCCACCAATACAAAGACATAAGAATTAAAATTTTTCTGGAAAAAGTACTCAATTTTAAATTTTTCTGCCGAAACAACAAGCCTTTCGCCCCGTTTGAATATTCCCCGAGTTTCATTGTCCAGATCAAAGATATGGATGTTGTCTGTTTGAAGGTCAGAATCGATCTTTGGGTTAGTTCCCATCCAGACGGTTCTTGGACCCCAACAAGCCATCTGGTGAAACTTTCGCTGTTTTTTATTTTAGACAATTGTTTTTCATGCAACAAGGCAAGAAAAAATTAATCGAGTATCGAGATGTTATCGTTTGCATGATGACACCAAATTAGCTTTCTTTCTTCCATAAAAGACAACTCGCTACGTGCAAACAGTTTATCTTTGTTGTTTGTAATCACAATTGATAGCATCGCTTGTCCCAAAACACATTTCCCTGAGGTTAAACAACACTATACGTGGTCAAGATGAGTGTTTAGATAGCACTAATAGGCTGATGCATTACTATTATACATGATGACATTGCCTAGTTTGTAACCCAGCTGAATAATACAGTACAATAAGAATGTGTAGGTTAAACTTCCAGATCAAATGTTCCAATTCTGAGTTGTGATTTTTGCTGTGATTCAATGCAAAGACTTCAAAAGACTTCATTTATTGCAGAAGCATTTGAAGAATTTATATACCAAACGCTGTAATCAAATGATTGTTGACCAATGCAATAGTGAAGATCTGTGAGACCGACGAACGATCAAGTAAAACACCCTGAAGGAACAGCGCAAATTTCGGACTAATGCGGCAAGGTCAGAAATTTCGGACTATTATAATGACTACTTCCGGTCCGCCATTTTGTGTAGTCACTCGCAAGGCGTTCTCCACAGATATCGTGAATTGCACGTGTTTATGGACGATACATATAACATTTCGCTGTACATTTGAAGGTAAGATAAATCTTAACACATTAGTATGTTTCAGAAAGAGTGTCAGTCAATAATATTTGTGTATAATGTGTGTGCAACAGATTGAGTAAAATGAAGGCAAATTAACATGTTTATAATTCACGTGGTGGAGGTTTAAGGACACATTTATGATATTAGTTTACATTCCTAAATAGATAAGTGTATAAGTGACATCCGACTGACGTGGAGATATAGTGTAAATTCATCACAGTAACTGGTCCATAAATATTAATGCAAATCAAGGTCGATAAAATTTCTGACATGCAAAAAGGTACAGTCAGTAATTTCTGAAAGTGATAAAATATTTCTGACACGGTATATTATTCGTCAGTAATTTCTGATCATATGACTAATGTAAATAATCAGTTGAAAATAAATTCTGACACGAACCAGTATGTATGTCAGTAATTCTGTCAAGTCAGTTTCACGAAATTTCTGCCCGAGTTAAAATGGCAATATGAATGATTGGTGGTTTTCCTTCAGATGAACGATTACAAATTAGACGATGATATGGCTGA
>JBCAUG010728266.1:0-12145 GCA_038406175.1 Haplosyllis leylae
TTACAGATTTTTTGGTGGGAAAATCCCCCAAAAAATTCACCCATTGACTTCAATGTGTCAGAAATTAGTGATATCTCTGTTTTCGTCCGAAATTTGTGATGTTCCTCCAGGGTGATCTTGGTCTTTCACTTTGTATTCTTTTGGTGAACCATGACGCTTATGAACTACAATGGCTAGCTACGTTACATTGATTTCGGAATACTTCCTTAAATTTATATTGATTTATGATTCAGGACTTTAGTTATATTTTTGATAACTGTTCAAACTATTTTATTGTTGATCAACATAGAAATTATCCTATCATCTGACAATTTTACAAGTTCTATCTCTACCTTACTGAAATAGCATAGAAATTATGAATTGTTGTTTTTGAGTGAGGAAAGCTTAGTCTCTCTAAATATTTTAAGACGTCATACTCCACTCATGATAACTATTGCAAAATAATGGTAAACAATCCTATTACATGTTAATCAATGAAATGTATTTATTTCAAACTGTACTTAATAATGAGGTGAAAACACGTCAAGTAAGTAAAGGTTGATTCTTTCAATGGTTAAAGTTAGCACAACCACCTTAATATCCGGTTCGGTGAAGCAGGTGGTTTCAAGACCATTTTGGGGGAAATCCCTATGTTTAGTATTGATTACCATTGTCAGGACATGAACTTTGAAACGTAGATCTACATAATATAAACTCCATGCAGAAGTTTGTAGCTTTCAGTTTTACTCCAATTGAAATAATTCTCATGTGGGAAGGCTGTGAAGGGCTCTTTGAGAAAAAAGAACAAAGGGATATCAGGATGGACATCCACTCACCTCTCTTCTCTGTATTAGAATTCTATCAGCCAATGACAATCCGTCATTGCCTTGCATTTTCCTCCTTCTTAATCTTGTTCGCATTTCTAGACGTTTTCGTCTTTCTTCTTCGGGTATTCCGTGATTTCGTTCCAGTAACTGAGGACGCAAACCTGAAGGTTTAAATAGCATTGCATTTAAGGACGATGGAATTGACAGGAAATTCTGTCTAATAACATTCAATTTTTCCATGGAACAGATCGTAAAAATTTCCGCAATCTGCGCATTACACGAAGTTATCTTTATGAATAAAATAGTCCACTTCCTATTCTTGACAAAGAAACAGGAAGGCACAGCTGCATGAAATTAAACTAATAATACCCTTCATAGAATTTGAGAGCATGACATTTCGTGAAAGCATAACGTAAACTATTTGGGTTCTCTTTAAAACAGAAATTATGTTACTTAATTATCGACAAAATATTTTTCTAAACACTAATATCTATTTTACAAGTTTCCAATGTGGAAGCCCAAATGTGGATGCATCATTTCTGGCAATGCAATATAAATGTTCATGGGCCCATGTTTCAGGTTGGCCAGACTAAACAAGCCTCACAGAAAGTAATCTTTCAGCAAGAAGACAGATTTTTGTAAATGTCATTTTAAATGCATTACGTTTGTAAGTACTTCAAAATAAATGGAAAGCAGTTAAGAAACAAATCTAATGTCTATAGACTGCCAACAAATTTTGCGCGAAGTCGACATGACACAGTGTGGGGTACTATGATTGGCAAGCCAACGGACATGACAAAAATTATACTTTGTCCACAACGGTGATTTGATGGAGCGCATCTCCCAGTAAACTACTTGTGTAGAATTAGATGATGGGATTTTTGGTTGCTGTGTTGTGAGATTTACATTTGCTTTCGTATGTGTGAATTTCACAATTCACACGACTGTACTATGACTTACCTTTTGCGGCTTGTTTTCTTGCTGTTTCATAATCACTTTGTTTGAACTGCAGCAAAGCTCCTCTAAACAACAGTTTCTCATTGTCCCTGATGTCCAGTTGATTAATAGCATGTCTATCCAGTCGTAGCAAATCTTCTGAACTTTCTATGCGATTCATAGATAGAACCCTCGCGGTGGCGGGTGTTAGTCCGTAGTGATGACACCAGGCGTAGATGTAATCCTCATCACGAGAAGACTGCATCCGAGAAAAGGCTCCGCCGTAGTTGGTGTTGTACGAGCTCATGCGACTCTGTTGGTGATACAGCGTTCCCGTACTTTCAGATTTGACTCGAGATAGTCTACCTTCGTTGTAGTAGCCACCTTGTCGTCGATCGTACGTTGAAACCATAACTGTATTGTTTAGATTCAGGAAAACCTAGGAAAAGCAGAGGGTTATGGTTGAAAGGCGAACGAAAGTAAGTCGTCCCTTGTACTGCCTCTGTAGCAGGTGCTACTTTCTTCATAAATTAGTTTTTATTGTCTTCTTTAAGAAATTCAAAAGAAACTGTTACAAGCATCCGTGTTACAAATGTTTCAAAAGTCCGTGTCAAACCTATCGTTATCGTGAAAAATCGTTCAGCGACTTTGTATTTTGATAGATTTTAATCACAATTTTCGGAAAAAGTGACCAACTTTTCACAATTATAAACTGAATTTTCCATTTCCCGATATGATACTAAAACGTTCCGATTAGTTACCTGATTCGAACCTATTGCGAACTTAATGATTTATTCATTTGTGTTGAATAATTTAAACGGTGTAATTAACTGCTTTTGTACACGATGCCCTGCCCATTATTGTTTGAAAGATTTTCTATAAATCTGTAACATAGATGTACTGCGTAGTTTTTCGAACTTGCCAGTTTTACGATTGAACTGCAGAAACAAATCAATTGTTTGGAATCAAATTCAATCCCAAAACAGATTTCTGAGCAAATTCTATCTGGAAACTTGCTTCGTTACAGTCCAGTAGATCTATACTGGGTTTCAATTCGTGGTGCATATCTATTTTACACGTTTAAACTAAGCTCACCATTTTCCTACTCCCAAAGAATAATTTCAAATCTAAATGTAAAATCAACTGTTTTTAATACGTACCACACATGAGTTCAGGTGTACATGATTTGTGTCATTTCAAAATTGAACCATCAATTTTAAAAGCCAAATGTAATCCCCGTTTCATGTTTTCTGCACATAGTTCCTTTAGATGAACAGCACTTTGTCTGGGACGTCAATATAACACTTCCTCTGACGGTTTTATTTTCCAAAGTGAAGTAAACAATTGACAAACCATGAAGCTGTTGCTTGGAACCTGTTGTGTGAAGCTGCCATGGAGCACGATTACCTGTATCAGCTTCCATGTGTGATGAAAGGAAATCCGTTTACTATTTGCTCTGGCTCTGGAATGGCTCACTAATTCAACTGAATGAAATCTATGTAATTTTATCTCTGTGAATCAATTTATTTCCACTTTGTATTTTCATTTCAGGAACCAAACATTTGGTTGGAAATCCTGCCGGCTAGATATATGCAGATGTATTGGCAATGGCAAAATTTCACCAGACAAGGAAGTGCTACACCCACCTACAGAAATGAAAATGGAATGTGCCGCAGGGACACAATGGGTGAGTTAAACTGAGAAATTCTGCCTTCATGCTTCCCCTTTTCATCAGGAGATGTACTCTGATCAAAGAAGAAAAAGATATCATTAAAATGGTCCATAGCAAATTATTGAAAGGTGTTTCATTGAAATTTAAGTCACAGATATTAACAAGAATTTTAAATATTTATAGATTAGATCTAATTTAACGAAATCAAAACAAGGAAAACTCTAGTCAAGTGGAAACGTCTTCTATTAATATTTTTTGAAGTTATAGAGTAAGAGGCTCTATTACCTTTGGTCATTCTTAAAAGATACCAATTTTTACAAATAGATCTACATAGAAAATTAGAGAGCTCTTGAAAAATGGGATCAACTTAGAAAGTGAAGGTTAGGATTGAATTTAAAATTTTTACCAACTTTTGCTTTGCCATAATGTGGCATACATGGGTCATGTTGATTCTTCATACACTGCACCATAATGGTAAATTGTCAGCCATTGATCTGGATATCGCTTTGTTAGACATTTACAAAAGGTTAACGGGTACTTGATATCCAGTTTTTTTGGTGTTCAACAATTGTTTGTTAGAGGCTCTTATGTATCTGTAGGTGCCTTGTTGATGAGGTACTTAACCATGCTTAGATTAGATGTAATTTTGGTTGCATTGAATAGAGGAGTTACTTTTTAGCCCACTCCACTAATTTCTGTCTTTTCTGAGGAGATTAGAAAGTTCTGACATCCATTTTCAATGGTGACCTATGAGAAATTCTATTTTCATTCACAAATAAATAACGAAGACATTTATCTAAAAATAATATTGCACAATTATACTTTATAATAAGGACATCTGAGCTACATTTGAATTATCCCAACACACCTTGGGATGGCTCTGATATTCCATGATCTTCCAACAGAAAGTGGGCCCTCACCACATGGCAAGCAAGAAATCTGTGAATATTGGAGCCATCCCAAGGTATGTTGGAAAAATTCAAAAGTAGTTGAGATGTCCTTCATGTGAAATATAATTGTGCAAAATTATTTTTGGTTATTTATTTATGATTGAAAATAGATTTTCTCACAGTTTCTCTTGTGTAAGAAACTAGCACTCTACCTCAGCTCCAGGAAGACACAGGTAACAGAGAAGATCATGAAATTAAACCCAATTCATGCTTCAGTGATTTCTCAGATTCTCTAAATTCGCTGAATTCATTGAAAGTTCTGCTCTATTTAGGGAAATCTCGCATAGGAGAACAAAAGAAATTCTGCAACGCACTCGCATTTTTTATGTTGGTCGCTACTCAAAAGCTCACAATGTTCATTTGAAGTTAGCATCGTAAATCACATCAGCAATACAGTACAAAATAGCAAGGAAATTAGACTTCTGGTGAACAGAAATTTACATGTGCACAGTCATCGTCTCAGGACTTTCCCATATCCTGGAATTATTTATTTACCCAATATTTCAGCATATGTCTGAAAATGGAACTACTTTATATTCTTATTGATGATGTTATTTACACTAGCATCCCACCAGGATGTACATTACTGTCATAATGAATTGATTACGCCAATGTTCAAACATTGGTTTGAAACTTTTTACAAGTCCTTGAATTATGGCTTTGCAAAAATCTATGCAGCAATTTTCATCAGAGAAGACATGAAAGGTAAAAGATCAATGCTGGTTCTGAGAGCACTTAGTTACGAATTCGAAGTCTTCCTCTTCCTGCTGTCATCCTCAGTACCACCATGGATAATCCGCTAAAAACGTTTGTTGTTTTTACAAAACAACGCTTCTTATTGTGCGCTGCACCATTTCTGTCACTTTGTTCGTGTACATTCTATTGTTTTAGGTTTGTATCTGCCAAGGCGTCTAGGGGTTGATGTGGTGATGGGAATAGCATGGGTCCCCGGGGTCCCAGGGTGACAGGGATCTATGGGTTAGGACCTATATAAGTTGTGTCTGGAGGTGGTAGGGGTCTACTGGTTGGTGGAATTCGGGGGTAGGGTGATGGAGATCTGGTGGGTGGCGAGGCAGTAGGGGTCTAGGTTATGATAGAGGATCTGAGGGTGTTTGAATATCAGGAGTGGTATTGTACAAGCATTAATGGGTTTATTAGTGGCCTTGGATGTCACAGAAGTAAGCACATTGTGCATTTTTAGAATCTGACATTTTTGATGTAAACGATTAATGGCTTTATCAAAATAGTTGCAAGTACAAAAACTAGGTTATCGTTTTCACAAACTGTCATTATACGTTAACCTTCCTAAATCCTGCCACGGACTGATGAAAGATACGACAGAAGGACAGTTTTTGCAGATCGGTAGGCCAATATTTTGCAATAAGAATTAATTTGATGCAGGATACGTTTCTTGGTAAGACCACAACCAGTAAAAACAATAAGAGTAATAAGACCTTTACATTGAATATTTTCTGCTCGTGAATTTGATGCCTCATTAGGGCTATTTTTTTTATAGAAATTCGCCACAATACAAAAATGCCAACATTGCGAACTTTGTTTTAACTGTACCAGTTGAAACCAGATCAATTGTGACAGGTTGAGGTAGATCTACAAGCGATTGCATGGGGCTAAGACGCAAACTGCGTGCTTATGCTCCAAATGTGGTTAAAATGTACTTCAATGTGAAGTGGTTAATCTCCCTTAATTCCCCATGGAGTGCATGCATCTATCATGTGCTGATCATGTACAGCCCCCCTCCTAGGCCCCAGCCAATTAGAGTCCCACATCACATGCACTTCCCTAGTAGCCAATCAGGCCAATTGTGTGATTCTCTGGACCAATGGCAGCATGACATGTAAGAGTGTATTCCTACTCAGCCCCCACAGGTCTACATAAATAACTACTAATCAGAATAAGATGGGACTAGTGTCAATCTAAGACAGTGTACCTTTCTACCTTTAATAACCACAATTTGCACTTAATAGCTCCACTTCTTTGTGTAGCTACCCCCAGTGACCTCAGGACTACTTTGTGTAGTGACATTGATATGCTAGTGGTTAGGTGGTAGGTATAAAAGGGAGGCACGCTCCTATGAAAGTAGGACCTCTAGAAAAACCATCAGACTCTTAAGTGCCAACATAGCTAACAGCAGGAACTTCTTAGGTATTGAGCGGAGCTAAGCCTAGCTCACTGCTCTGAATCTGCCAAATTGTATGTTTGGGCTATTTGAGTTATTTTAGATACCTTGCAGACCTCAGAAGCAGGAGGAGTTAACTAGCTCTCCTTACACAACCTGTAGCTTAAAGCCACTTTAATATCATTCTAAGATGCATGAAAGAACTATACAAGTAAATGTAAGGAGCTAACTGTGTATTGCGTTTTAAGCTTGTATTTATGATTGTTCTTGTATTGCAGAGTTTTTTAGATGTGTCCTCAATGTCCCCAGTTGCACTTCAATAGTATTTGTGTATCTACAACAGTGTGTAACTCCCTTCCCTAGTTGTGTGTTTCCTGAGTGTAGTCCCCTGCTACACAGTGTTCTGTGTTCCAGTATTTCTGGGTGTAAACTTCAAGAAGCTATAATTATGCATTCCTTTGACTTAATGGAGGCTTACTATGCTATAAGCATTAGCTCCCTGTTGCAATTGCATTATTCACACAACCAGTACAATAAACAACAATAAAGACTGTACTTAAGCTGAGTGTTTGTATTCTTCATCTGTAAAGGTACTAGAGCTCCCCATAGCTCCCCACAAATTTAATCCCCCCACCCAGTGATACAGACTAGAGCTCCTTTCTCTCAACTAGGTCCAGTGCATGAACTAACACTCATGAACAACTGCTGTCACCGCTGTGATGCAAAGACTCTTGCTCTGACTACTGACCATGAGGAGCTAAGTTTAGACTGGCACTTAGAATACTCCCCAAAGTAATAGTTGGTGACACAATGAAACCTGCAACCTTAAAATGTAATTGTCTTCTACCAACATATATCATATTAACTAACATCACACTGCACAGATAAAGAAGGAAAAACAAATATGTGGGAATACCAAGTTTGCAAAATGTGTGAAAAAGTAGATTTTGTATCCACACAGATGAAGAGAAAATACGGTTATCACAGTCCATCACAGTACGATTCTTCGACGTAAATTGTAGTAAACAATTAGAGGTTTTGTTCCTAATCAGTGGCGGATCTAGTGGCGCAAAGGACGAGCGTCTCTCGGGCCAAAAATTCTTTATTTTCCTACAGTTTTCGGAACAATTGGTCAAATAGTAGGTCGGTGCCCCCCTCAGGCGTTGCCGCCTTGCCTTCTGGGAAATCCTGGATCTGTCATTGGTGGTAATAACACAAATTTGACAATGCTGGCATCAAAGACTTCTGCATCAGTAGATCAGTTAAAATTATATACCTCTACTGGTGATAGAACCTCCCGTATTCTTGTCTGATGCACTATTGTCTGAGCTAGTTTTCCTTATATAGTCACACTCTATTGACTTTAACTAATTATAAAAATCCAAACATCAATTGGTTCATCAACAAAGGCATCCTTCAATAAGCACATTGTCAAGAGAGCAGAGCATCAGGCTAGAACACAATTGGTCCCCAGTTCTACCAGCATTGGAGTTAAATTTTGTGCTGAATTCTATGACCATCACAGAATTCAGCACAAAATTTAGCTCCAATGTTGATAGTAAAAGAACTCTCTATTGTAGAAATAGTGTTCTTAAGAGATGGCAATTGGAAGAATATACGTATGTTTAAATCAGTGAAACTAAAGTTGTAAGGTTCTGTAGTTTGTGTGTCCATCTATGGCCATGTCCATGACATTTTAGGATATATCTTTTAAGACATACTTACATAATTTTGCCATGAACAGTACGGGCACTCACAAGTATGGTTAATTGGTCCACATTTGAAGTTAAAGTGCCCATCCTAAATGGGTAATTATTATTGTCAAAGTTTGTACAGAAATTTACACAATTAATTCCAAGAATCTACAGAACACTGGCATTTAGTCTCCGCAAGTCAGGCTATCTGTGATGCACACATCAGTGCAATGATGAACAAAAATATCAAAAATCCCTGTAAAACCCATAAATGACCACCAGATGTCACTACCTGTGGAAGCTTTGTAGAACCCCCTCCCAAATAAAATTTGAGAATCTCTAAAAGATGCTTCTTAGGACCCCCCATCCCAATAAAAATTGAGGATGTCTAAAAGTTGCTCTGTAAACTCCGACCCCCCCCCCCCCACCACCAATAAAAATTTCTGCAGGGACTACGCTACCGTGTCGTTTCCATTGGTTAGCCAGCTTGACTATCGATCAGTTTCACACCACATTTATGCACCCTTCATGGAACCAGGATGTCAGGAGCACGGTGAAATATACACATGCTTCGAGTCATTCAACATTAATTCTCAACGTTGCCGCTAATTGTCAAATAAAACCCGACCAATGTCCGCCGTACATTGATAACAATACGATGTATATGTGTGATGTGCACGTTTGAGGAAGCTTGGTTAACTGTGAACACATGCCTCAAAACTGGAGTCGAGCAGGTTTTCCTACCGGATCGATCAACGCAAATACATGTATGAAAGTTGATATTTATAACAGGTAGGTGTTCAATCTATAATAACAAATATTCAAAGATCATCAATATTGATCTAATTATATTCTCCAAGAAAAGTTTACAGTGTATATTTTTGGGCTATCACTGCTGGCTCCTCACCATTGGCACACCTGGAACCGTCCCCGAATTACTGACTGCATCGTATGCATGATTCATGATTTATGTGATATTTTGGCAACTCCAGTTTTGATTTTGTAATATTAAGCATTTTGAACACCTGTATAGTATTATTTTAACATTTATATAAGTTTCAAATATTTATCTTACATTGTCTGAATTGATTTTTGTTGCTTTCTACTTTACATGGGACCTCAGATTTCTTCTACTGTCAGCAAATGTCCGGATACCAAACTTTTGAAATAAGGTTCAAACCCATGGGGCAGCAGTAGCAACAACCCGAATCTCCAGTTATGCAACATTCTCTATATTCATATTCTCTGTATTCATTTATTGAAAATTTTCTGAACAGAATCGATCGGCAAAATCGATTACAAAGTGTACGCATGGCTGAGAATGAGCGTAAACTAGACTTTGTGGATGAAACATAATCCGAAGAAGACATTTCTCCGGTTGATAGATATCGTTTCACACCACACATTGATCTTTTGACAACACCGAAGCGATGAGAAGACCAAAGATTTCAAACACAGTCATGTGTTTTCTTATGGTTTTGACAATCATTACGTTTTCGAGAGAGAAAGCTTGGAGTAAGTACCAATTTATATTTTTCATCCCTGTGAAACGAATATTCATGTGTAAATTAACGGTTTTCTCCGGACACAAGCATTACGTAAAACAACCATGGGAATCAAAATGGGATCATTCATTCATCACAGCCGTTTAATTTGATGTCAAACTTTGAACAAAGACGGAATAAGCAGACAAATTAAGACACAGTTTTCACACATCAATAAACTATCCTAAAAATTGCGTGATGAACCATATCGATTATAAAGTGTATGTGACGGTCATAGTTCACGATAAGGGCAGAGGTTATTATTAGTATTCAAATGGAAAGACTCGTGCGCTGGGTATTATGTCCTGAATTTCAAAACCAATAGTGAGTACGTCTTCAGAATATATTTGATATCTTTTTTTTTCTAAATGAGGTATTTGGTGGACAAATGGATCAATAATAGGTTGAATTCACTTTTATAATTCAACCATAAAAGCGTATGATATTAGTAATAAATAAATCTAAATTCCTTGAGGAATCATTACTGGCAATGATCGCTCTTTCGGCTGTCCAATCATTTGTGCAAATATCAATTTACAATGCTATTTTGTTCATTAACACCTCGATAATGCTGGACGGCTATATTTGATGAAAATTGCAAGTACACCCTGAGTAAAGTCCAGAAAATACATGTTATTTTGGCAATGTCAGAAAATACTGCCAAAGTTTATAATGGTCGTCTATGAGAATTTTTTTTTTTAGTTTTTGAAGTGTCTGGGAAAAACTATTATTTGTATCTTCAAATACTTAGTATATCCTTATTTCTGATACTAAGGAGATCTGACTGACATGGAGCTTTTTCAATAATTATCTTTATTTAAAATTTTAAGAAAAATATCTTTTTCCTAGAATGAGATATTCAAAAAAAACAACAAATAACTAAAAAAATCTCATAGACGACCATTCTAAAACTTTGGGCAGTATTTTCTGATATCCCAAAACGTGTAAGTATTTTCTGAACTTTACTCAGGGTGAAGTAATGATATTTAGAAATATTGTTGAACCATGCATCGGTGTATCAATCGACAACATCGACAATGTTGACACATGTATCTAACATATCTGTCAATTTTGGACTTCGATTTGGAAGCGATTATCAGTTGTGTATGGGATACATCCTTTTTCTAATCTTTTTAGTGGTTGACAGATATGTCAATTTTGTGTTGTGGTTATTTACGAAAATGTCGGTTAAATTTCGAAATGCATTGAAGTCTATGATGAGTCTTGCACCTCGATTAAGTGAGGCTTTTTAGCTGTCATCAAATTCTGGACCACGTCACAGACTAGAATTATGCAGCGAAGCTTGCTATGCTACCTTGACTTTGGTGTTGATATCTCCATCGGTAGAATATTCCATACGATTGATTTTAATAGAAAACGGAGCAGCGCAACTTGCTCAGCATTACAATAGATCTACTCCATGGTACTAATTTTAGAGCGAAAAAATTGCTATTACGACCACATTTCCATGATCTCCTTGATTTGTACTTTTCATATTCAGAATAACTTCAATCTGCACAGTTTTCATTGTTCTTCAGTATTTGTCGGAAAAGACTATTTACTGAAAGAGGTTTCTAATTAGATCTACTGTTTTTGTGTGTAACTGGAACTGTATTCAGTATTACAGGACACAATGTCAGTGAAGAAGCGATTTTCTCTTATGGAGAGGGATACAGACAGGATAAAGGTAGTTCAACTTACTTCGCGGACAGATAAGACAATATATGTTTCAACATGTTTCTTAATGACTGTCTCTTTCCCTGTTTTCAAATTTTTGCACTGTTCATACAAGTGTTTTGGACTGGAAATAACAATACTTTCACTACAGGAATTGTCAAAGAGGCTGCCGACAAGAACTATCTAATTGCTTTGAAAGAAAGTAGCAGATATAACCAATCAACACTTGTCTTACTCATTTGCTATATGAGAGGTGGCAGTACATTTGTTTCTCAGATATTCAACGAAAACCCGGAAGGTATTTTTTTAACATAATTTGAAATGATAGTCAATCACCTGTAAGGAACAGCAAAAATTTCGGACTAAAACGACAATACCAGTAATTTCTGACCAATCAAAGTCAATGGGTGAATATTTTCAAGGATTTTCCCTTGAAAAATCTGCAAATATCACAAACATCTGAGCATCCACTTTGAAAGTTATTACATAGTTTGAAAAGTTTGTGTAGTGTAATTTTTTGCCAACTACTATTAAAAGTTGATTATACAAGGAATCAAAGAAAATTAACATTTTGTCTAAATACATCATTTTTACTGATCACTAATTTCTGACAACTGCACACAAACTGATTTAAACCAGTTCAAACAGGTTATATTGATCACTAATTTCTGACTCTCCTACTGTTACTATTGCAAAGCCCATTGAAGTCAATAATTTCTGACACATTGT
>JBCAUG010728277.1:0-12145 GCA_038406175.1 Haplosyllis leylae
CTGATGGGCGGAGGGATACATCGAGTTCGCATGTGAATAGGGCTGTATAGATTAAGGGCCTATTCACAGGAAGCGAAAGCGAAAAGGGTTTGTGCACAGTCAGAAAAAGATCAAAGAATAAGCCACAAGCATTTGTGTTTTCGCTCTGTATGAACGGGTCTTATTAAGGGCTGTTTACACGTAACGACACCGTCACCGTCAAAAGTTTACCATTGTGTTAATGGTGATGGACCTTTTGACAGGCAAAATGGGTTCCAGACCCATTCTGCCTGTCAGGCGGCCCGTCACCATTGGCACAATTATAAAACTTGACGGTGACGGGCATGGTGACAGTGACGGTGTCGTTACGTGTAAACAGCCCCTTAACAGATCTCTGAATTAAGTTTGTTATTTTGTTCACGGTTACGGTTACAACATCAGCCATTTGACTCAAATTACAAACAATTTAGCTGCTTATTATTGCCAAAAGAAACACTCTTTCTTCGTGTGAATTCGAAACAGTTTTTTCATATCATTTCTTTGGAGCCAATCAGGGAAAGGTCGACGTCAAATTCCTTTCATGAATCCAGTGTGCAATTAGTAAGGACTGATGTGATTGGTACATTTTGGCGGGTAACGACGAGAGAATTGTATGACAAAACTTGAATCGTAATCAGAAAAATGAAAACTTCACAGACATTATTTACAGAGACGTTTATTCAAGGAATAACTTTTTCACTGAGTTTGAAACATTCGTGTCAGTATTTTTTAGCCATTGACATTAAGTTAGCTGTGTAAAATCGAACAAGTAAATTTGTCACGTTGATTTACACGTTCCTGAAATAAGGCTAAATGAATGGAACGTGAACACTTTCTTGTGGATTAAAAAACAGTTCAGGTCAAAGATTTAGAAATACTTCTCGTGTTGATGCCGGAGGAATCTGTCTGTATCTATGGGCACAGCACGTATCGAAACATGTGCTGATCAGTAAATTTTTAGCATCAGTGGAACAAGCCGATCAGTAAATTTTTTTGTGGTGTGAGGCTCTCGACCACATCGAATATCCGTCGCAAATCAAAGACCCTGTTAAACGCAAAAGAACTTTTTCCATGTTAATGCCTCAATTGTGTTGGCTTATTGTGAGAAATGAGATTTGATGTTACACACCTGTTAAAGGAGATGATGTCACTTTACATTACGTTCTTTTCTGTAAAAACTCTTAAGATATTATATTACTGTAGTAAAACTCTAGTGAAAAATGAGCTTTAAATTTTTGTGACTCTTAACGTTTTGTCTAATAACATTCACATCAGCTGAGTACTCTCTGATGGACTGTCTGGCAGATTGCTCAAAAATTGACAGTAAAAAATTAAATAAATTTAATCCAGTAAGAGATAAAAATCCGACAAGTATTTCGAAGATTTAATTTAAATTTAGGTTCAGAAATTTAGATAGGTTACACTATCTAATTAAAAGATTTTCAGTTTTTCATTCGTCGACAAAACCAGTTGCTTCATCAATCATATCAACGAAAGACCATCTCCAGGTATTGAAGCGTCGATGACTATTAACCGGTCCGACCCCTGGCTGACTGATACGGTATCCTATCAGTGCTCTTATGCTTTCTCACGTCATCTTGATCTGTTAGCTGATCTATTAGCATGTGATAAGAACACAAACCATTCACACTTAGGTCATTGTTCAAATTAACAGTGCCCGACCTCCAGTACATTTATCCGTGGATAAAGTGATCATAGTGTGGCGTAGTTTCATATTGGGATAAAATGGCTACTTTTGATCAGGTAAGTTTTAAAAGCTTTACCTTCAGTGTGTAGTATTGTCTACAAGAACATAGAATTTGCATTTGAGATGATTGGAGATGTAAATAATCGGGAGGGGGGGGGGGTAACTGAATGTAAATATTTGATTCACAGAGGGATTATATGCCCTTAATGTACCACTCCACTGTGGTGTGGACAACCCATGCTACAAATGAAATGAACAATTTTCCTACAAGTTAACAAAATATAAATTTCTGTCACGAGTAGAAACACTATATTGAGTTGGTCTTTGCCATTTATAATTGTCGGGATAAATAAAACGGAACTGAGGAATATGACACACTTTCCTATGGGTCATATTACCACGGAATGATACTAATTATACCTCCCATTGTCTTGGAGTAAATTATTAATGGAATAATTATGGGTTTAATTAAATATCCCGAAGTTATCACGGGGAAGCAATCTTACCTGCAGGCAATGCATTACGAAATTGCGATTAATTTTTGTTTGGTTTTAAATTTTTAGAAGATATAAGTCCTTTTTGTGGGGCTATTGATCTCCCTGTTTTGGACTTCTGGTGAAGTCTGCTCTGGGTTTCAAAGGCAGGGTGGGTCTCTCGCTTGCGTGCTTTCTCACTTTTGTGCAATGGATTCCTCGGATTCTCCTCTGGTGCGACACCTGCTTATCTCTTGGTGGCCAGCACGGCAGCCGAGTCTTTTTGATCCATGTACTTGCAGATCGAACCAACGACCTACGGCGCGTGCCACAGTACGGCGCCTTTATCATTCGGCCACACTGGTTCTCGATTAACTTTGCGATCAACTTTTTCTCCAGTTGTTTCTTTGAAAACTGACCTGACAAACTGACCAGTCCCTGATTTTGCTTTTGTCAGTTATGATTCGAAAAGTTTTTTTTCAATTTTTTAAAACACAAAACGATAGAAAAAGTTATCATGTCAAATTTCTTCCTTCTAATTTGTGCCATAAAGTTGAGAATCATCGAGGAAGTTAACAAACGGCGAAATATCCACCAAAGATGCAGATGAACCTGCTCGTTGTAACCGAATAATGCTTTTTGACACAAAGCGATCTGCTGGTTACAGACAGGTGTCCGTTGTAATCGAATTTCAGAGCGTGTGCTGTCTTCGAAACTAAACCAAAAGAACACAGAAAACCTTGACTTCTCATATTAAGAAAGGAATATTACATTCGCAAAAAATGGCCAGAATCTTTTGCATTTAAATAGATATTTTGTGAAGTACCTGCACAAATGTGAATTGAAAAATTTGAAGAGAAAATACAGGGGAAAAGTAGAGAATGCATATTTGACAGTTAAAAATGCAAGAGTTTTCAGGGACCTTAGACAGTCCACTGTTATTGACTCACTTTGCCCACTCAACTTTTACCTCCCCCCGACCAAATCCTGGATCGGTTCCTGTGAAATGCCATACTAAACTTTGTTGTGGTTTTAGTTCCTCCGTTGAAGTCACAAGGTACGCACATGCTCGTCATATTTCCCAAATGCGGTTGTAAATTTTACGTTCGTAAAAAACCAGGCCGCACTTCACCGAAAGTCCGAAAACAGGAACGGTTTCTTTATCCCCACATTCTTCAAAAAAAAAAAAAAAATCCAAAAGATTGTACAGAATAAATGTCACATGGTGAATGATCACATACTTGCCCCTCATCCTATTCAAAATGTTGTGATAAATTTACCTTTCGGTATTAGAAGATCATATTCTGACCTTTAATCCTGTTGAATACACATCATATTAGGATAAAGGTTTTCCACGAAAGGGCTTCCATCGAGTGTCACGCATCGTTCACTGTCAAGGTCAAGTGATACGATTAGGGGTCACATAGGATGTCGATGGAATCGATTCGGTTGTCTAAATTGATCATTGAAATGAATGGAATCATAGTTAAGACTTGAAAAGCACTACTCGTCCTTGCTCCTCCCAATGATTCGATACTTATGAACAGAGCCCTGTGCCCTCTGTCAACATCGTGAGGCAAAATATCGGGACAAATTAATCATCATGAGGTTTCAGTAAACTTAAAAGATTTTCTTTTTTTTATTCGTCGACAAAACCAGTTGCTTCATCAATCATATCAACGAAAGACCATTTCCAGGTATTGAAGCGTCGATGGCTATTAACCGGTCCGACCCCTGGCTGACTGATACGGTATCCTATCAGTGCTCTTATGCTTTCTCACGTCATCTTGATCTGTTAGCTGATCTATTAGCATGTGATAAGAACACAAACCATTCACACTTAGGTCATTGTTCAAATTAACAGTGCCCGACCTCCAGTACATTTATCCGTGGATAAAGTGATCATAGTGTGGCGTAGTTTCATATTGGGATAAAATGGCTACTTTTGATCAAGTAAGTTTTAAAGCTTTACCTTCAGCGTATGGTATTGTCTACAAGAACATAGAATTTGCATTTGAGATGATAGGAGATATTAATAAGCTACCGATCATACCTTCAACTTTAACCAAGTTCTACGTTTCAGTATTGTTTTCGCAACTGGTGTTTTACAAACTGGACATTGCGTAGTCGTGTATTACAATGTAGAACTTATCTTAGAAGCCTTGCTTTCCAGATCTTCCGATAACATCCACCCGTTGAGTGAGACCATATTTGGCTGACATAATTTGCTCTTAATTAGGAAATATTTACGTGTGTGACTTGAAGTGAATGTATTTCATGGACAGGGAGGAGGCTTTGATATGGATGCTTTGATCTTGTATCTGAGCTCGTTAAAAGGATAAAGAGTCAAGATTCACTGTGATATTTGTGCAGGTGATAAATCTTATCAACTTAAATCGGCTTAATTAAAGAATAACTATTGACAGTAAAAGCTTTAGGGCTTCCTGTAGTTGTTGAGGTTAGAAACACACTTGAGAATTCTACATATAAGTTTGAATACGAAAGGGGAAGGAAAAGATGTAAGTTTTACAAACAACCATGGATAGAAATATCTACTAGCCTATTGATAACAGGACACAATACAAATAGGATGTCATTTATTTGAGCTCATGAAAGACAAATGAAATGCACTTTCTTGAACTGGTAACTATACTTGGCATTGAATGATTCTTGGGGGGGGGGGGCACCAGGAACACCGCCCCGGTCCATTTTTTTAAAATTTTTACATGCAGTTGTTGGTGAAAATTTGCCAAAATATAGCGCCCTCCTTTGCAGTTGGCGCCCTTGCCTGTCAAGATATTGAATGAAGATCTCCATCTTTATGGTTGAAAAACCGACAAATTGAACTGCAACTTTATTTATTTTCCATTTTGAAATGTTTACATCTTTTTCAACAACATTTCGTAAACACATATTTTGAACTTAAAGAATGTGAAGAAAGCATTTATGACTGTCCACATATGGTTACAGTAGCACAAGGTCGTGGTGAGAGTTTACTAAAGCAAAAGAATAAATCATGTGTAAGTTTCGCCTCGCGTGAACCGAACGCTGTCACACCGTACTAAGGTTTGTTCACATTGCATGAAATTTAAAGTGAAAATTTTCTTTGATGTTTAATTTTATAATTTTTTGAAAATGGACAATACTAATCCTTTTGTGAGTCATTAATAAAGTTGCAACTCCTGGTAACCTTTTGGCTGCTAGTGTATCCCTTTTCCCACTTTCCTTCCATTAGGAGAAAATTAGGAATTAATCACCGACCAATCAGCGGTCTGTCGTGTTACAACTATACTCACTAAATTTGCAAAGGTGTGAAACAGGGGATTCAATTAGTCCGTATGCATGTGATTTCGGTGTTGTAATTCAAAAGAAATCTCCTAATGTTAAGGGCAAAAGGTATGTGCAGGTATTGGAATCTGAATCCAGGCATTTTATCTCCCTCTTTCTAGTACCTTTTTTGCTGATGGAGCTACTGTGACCGATTTTTCTTGCTGCCTTTTTGTACCATATACAAAATAAAATCTTTTGCTGTGGAAGATTATGTGATGCATATTGTGAAAAACTGAAGATGAAAATAACGTGATATCTCGAAGGAGAGCAGGGCCTCCTTGGCCGTGTCACTTTCGCGTTCGTTATCGTTTTGTGTAATCTAACCCTAACTAAGTTTAGATGGATACATTTTGACAGGGGCGCATGACGTGAATTTTAATGGGAGATGTTACCGTCTACACAATAACATATCAAGTTTCATAAAAAAATTTAAACGCTCAGTTCATCTGTCACTTCTATGTTTATGTGTATATATCTCTACCTAAGTAAATTTCAATAAAAAAACAAAAAACAAAATATTATGTTGCAGATAATAAGTTTTAAAATGTTGTTCGAGAGTTAATTATAATACGTAGATGTGCAAAACATTTAAGTTTTTCACAAATTCACCAATTCACGAAAAGCATGGCAAAAATTGTATAAAATCTACCTTTTGTCTAAACCAATCAAAACTTTTTTCCAGTGAAAAAAAAGACATCACAGAGGTTTTAAATTACAGTTTTCTGATTTCAAGTTAGACAAGTTACGAAAGCATTGCATTGTCAGGCATTGGGTTTTTATACTCTTAATCTGCAATGGAGAATTTGCATCTTGCATATTATTATCACTTGCTTTCCTGATTAAGAAAAAATTTCTGACAGGGCAACATACATTTGACTGCTCGTTTTGACGTCTTTCTGTTCAAGGTAAAAATATATTCTTGAAGCCAAACATGACAGATCAATAAGTGTTGTCACAGTATCTTTGCATGATCTTTGATACCGAAGAGTCATTACATTTTATTTGTTGCTACAATTATCACAAACTATCAGCAGGTAAATAAAGACAATCTCAGGTGTGTCACAGGTAGTATTAGGTACAGGTAAATATCTCTCTCAACCTCATATCTGTCGGTGACATTAAAGGAAATAATAGTCTCAATGGACCCGAGCTCATATTTACTGACGACGCACAGAGTGCGAGGGCAGGTAAAGTTTTCAGTCCTGTGTGTATCTGTCCACAGACGGTGGAACTCCTTATACCATGATGCACTGGGAAAGAACACCCCTACCCACCCCACTAATACAGGAAGGCATAACCAAGAAGGATACTCCAATCCACTCACTGCCTCCACCCCACTGCTACAGGAAGGACTAACTAGGAAGGATACCCCACTCACTTTCTCTCCCCACAGCAGCAGCAGGAAGGACAAACCAGGACTGATACCCATTCACTGCCCCCTCCCTACAGCAGCATGAAGAACTAACTAAGAAGGACACCTCACTCACTGCCCCCTCACCACAGCACCAGCAGAAATGACTAATAGGAAGGATACCCCACCCCACTCACTGCCCCACCCCACTGCTAAGGAAGGACTCACCAGGAAGGATACCCACTCAGTGCCCCCTCCCACAGCAGCAGTAGGAAGGACTAACCAGGAAGGATTCTCACTTGCTGCCCTCCTCCACAGCAAAAGTAGGAAGAACTTACCAGGAAGGATACCAAACTCAATGCCCCCTCCCCCACAGCAGCAGGAAGGACTTACCAGGAAGGACACCCCACTCACTGCCCCCTCCCTACAGCAGTGCGAAGGACTAACCAGGAAGGGTATCCCACTCACTGCCCCCTCCCCACAGCAGCAGGAAGGACTAACCAGGAAGGATGCCCCACTCACTAACCCCCCCCCCACGGCAGCAGCAGGAAGGACTAACCAGGAAGGATATCCCACTCACTTCCCCCTCTCCCGAAAGCAGCAGCAGGAAGGACTAACCAGAAAGGATACCCACTCATGGTCCCATCCTAAGAGCAGCAGCATGAAGGACTAACCAGGAAGGATATCCCACTCACTGCCCCCTCCCCACAGCAGCAGGAGGAAGGACTAACCAGGAAGGAGACCCCGATTGCTGCCCCTCACCTCAGCAGTAGCAGGAAGGACTAACCAGGAAGAAGATCCCACTCACTTCCCTCCCCACAGCAGCAGGAGGAAGGACTAACCAGGAAGGATACCCCATTCACTGCCCCTGTCCTACAGCAGCAACATGAAGGACTAACAGGAAGGATACCCCATTCACTGCCCCTGTCCCACAGCAGCAACATGAAGGACTAACTAGGAAGGATACGCCACTCGCTGCTCCTCCCCTCCACAACAAGAATAAGGATGGAATCCGCGGTGGTATGCCCCTAATTTAAGGCTTTCTTGTTGACTGTGGTATTTCTGCAGTAAGTGAATTATTATACAAGATTTAAATAGATTTGTATCAGAAATGTTTTTGTGCATCCATTAACAATTGTTCAACGTTTATCATGGGGAATTCCATGTGGATCCGTAAAAGGATAAATGTTGCGTGGAAACAAACAATTAATAAAATTGCATTAAGCCTGATAGCATTTGTGCTGCTCTGCCATATTATCATAACCAAATGGCCTCCGTTGTCTAACTGATTGTTGTGGTTTTCGTGAATAGAGTTTAAAGTGCCAGGCCGTTAATAACGTAGAAAATGATGAAGAATTGATGTCAATTTTCTCTGGACATACGCCTGGCTGTGACTGACATCCTTATTGGTCTGATTTTCAGGCGACTATTTCTGGAAATCTTTTCCCTTTTTGGTTTGTATCTCTATGCAAATAGATTTACTCTCAATAATTGAGTCCAAATATTTATTCAAGGATTTAATTGAGAAAAAGATTTACATTTGCCTTCAAGTTTAGATAAGAGTTTTTGTGAGGAAGTTCGATTCAAACAGTGTGATAAAATTGTCTGCCTACTGAAATGTGCCAAACACGTCCATGCTTACTGATTTCATACTGGATTCGTAAAAAAGATTTTGATGTCGACCGTTCGCTGATGGACTCAAAAGAAATGACATGGCTAACGTTTTTCGACTGTGAGAGATTTGCCTTAAGCCTCAAATATCCCATGAAAGATGAGGAAAACGTGTTGATATGTACTTAACGTTTATTCAAATAACAGAAGAGGGATTTTTAAAAAAAATTAATTTGAATAATCGCTTCATTCAATTTAAATTTATTTATTTTTCCTGAAGCGGCACGATACATGAGGTTTCAACAGAAGATGACTTTGAGCTGAAAAAAAATTCGTTTTGTATTTAAATTTTAAAAGTATATGCGGTACTGCGTTGCTTTTCATTACTAGAAATGAGCGTGAAATATGGCATCGCAATTGACCAATGGGTATTGTTCTTCCAGGCATTGTTGGGGTGTCTATGAATAAAATAGCATTGCAATTAGTGTCTGTGTTTATGATTGGATGCCTGACTTCACGTTCATTTCTAGTAATGGTAAAGTAAAATACGTGCACAAGGATCTGTTTGTTTTGAGCCGGTGCTTGTTGCAACTAATCTTTTAGCATGTTGCCGTTAACCGTTGTAACCGAGACCGAGTGTCTTTTGAAAATTACTTTGAATGAAATGTTTGTACTGCAATCATAGGTTTATCCGCTTCATCGTCTCTGTGGGATTTGTCATCACAAATCCCCAACACGATCAATAATGGCTAATTATAATCTACCATTATTGATTTCCGGGAACACGTTGCCATGGTAACTATTAATTTAGTTAGTTGACATGTGACAATGCCAATAAAGGAACATTCATATGATAATGACATTGATTCGTGTCACATGCATGCTGGTTTCCACGTTTGCAGACGTATGCATTTACAGGCATTGTTTCTAGGCTGTACGTGTGGAAGAATTGAGATAACTCTAGGATAAATAAATAAATAAATAAAATGGGATTATTAAGCAATTACCAGGTGAGAAGAATTTCTTTCTTTTTCTCTTGGAAATATCATTTACGGTTTTTAGGGAAATATGATCTTGTAAAATACTGTAAATCACACAGGTACACTTGTTGAAAGCGGATGTTGTTTCTAACCCAAACACTTTCTTATAGGAACCAGTGAAATTTTTACGGTTAGAAAATTGTTCTAATTTGTCTGACAGATACAAAATGCAGTTTTACGAATTATTACACTGCATCAAATTTTAAATGTTATAAGCCAGGTAATTTTAATCCCACCAAATTTTGCTGCAATTTATCTTCAATAAATGGTTAATACTTTCAAAAGCAAAGAGTGGGAATGCTAAATTTTGGATGCATTTACAAGTACCTCACAGTAATGAAGTACTGTAGTCAATAGCCTGCTTCCTTTTACAGTTAACTGACTTGACAAATGTAAATTGTCCGAAATTTGAACTGAACTAAGTGTAAATGGAGCCTCATATTTGAAATATACCGCATTCAGTTGTACGAGTGAGAGATATTACCCTTGTGGTAATAAATCATTTCTTTATAATCCTAAAACGTCTTTCAATCCAGGAATTACGATCAAATACTCCATTTTCTTATTTTAAATCATCTATTATGATTTACCTTATTGAAATAATAACAGTTATAAAGTTTAAATAATAGAAAACTCAATTTTTTATTTTTAACTGCGCTGTATCTATGCAGCCTCAGTGTGTTGCTGTATGGTGTGGTGGTAGAGGATGATTTATATTTGGCATTCCTCGGCCTCACCCACTCACTCACTGCCAGCAACTCTCTCACAGTACAACGTCTGATCTAAAGAAACGTTGCGGAAGGTTTCGTGTCTACGCTTAAAGCGTTACTTCACTTGGTGGTCATAAATGATTTGGAAAGTACATGTAGATACAGGTTACAAGTCCAAATAGTTGGAGAACGTACATTCATTCGGCATACGTAAGTAAAAAACACTAATAATAAAATCTTTATTTTTTTGAAAGTTTTGCATTGCAACTTTAGAAAGTCACAAATCCAACATTTAGAGATGTATGAGGACATTTAATGAATGAATGAATGACCAAAAGCAAATTGAAAATGATATCAAAATGAGCATTGTGAAATGATAAAGGGGAAAAAGTATCGCATTGTGCCAATTTTCTTGTATTCAGAAGAATTCTGAAGGTACCACACAGTTTTCTTGTAAATCTTCACACTTCTGTTTTTATCATGATACTTTCATTGCTTCAAAGGAGTACAATTATGAGACATGTCTCTGTGCAAAGCTTTTTTAAGGTGGAACAGTCTGCTTTAGTTGACTGACACCTGATGAACCATAGTTACGCAATGTACACAATCTGGTGCAATGCTACATCAAAAGTTTCATTACGACAGTAAGAGATAGAATGAGACAGAATGAAAATAATGCGGAATTCGTCTCCTTGGCGATTGACTGGATAGTTTCCTATCCAAATCCCCATCTATGTGCAATGACAGGAGTTCTGACAAAAAGACGTAATGTTATATATCATCATATGACAGGGCGCAAATCATGAGGGAGGGAGACATTACTCAAAATGTCTCCCTCCAAGTCAGGGAGAGGGAGACATTACAAATAAATGTCTCACTCACCAAAATGTGTTACTCAAAGAAATTACAAAAAAAAAAAAAAATTTTAAATAAAGACTAATTGCACAAGTATCATATGATAAAATCGTCATTACACTCATATGTCGGGTAACATTCAAAATGTCTGTTTTCAGGATGTGTTTTACAAAAATGTCTCCCTCAGGCTTTGCCTTCAAGAGACATTTTTGTAAAACACATCCCTCAGACAGACATTTTGAATGTCACCCTCCTTTTCGTGCAATAACTGATAATGTCATGATAGAAAGAAAGACTTCTTTTAGTGATGGTCCTTTCCACTTTGTACTGAACAAATGAACTTTACTGCAATTCTCTGTCTGCTGTATCCAGCTCTACATGTATCCATCATGAAAGTGGAGCATGAAAATACCAGCAGAAAAAAGGAAAGAAAAAGAAGCTATGTTTTTTTTCATAGTACTCAGACAACCTCGCCAGTTCCACATTATGACTCATGTGGTATTTAAGGTCTGTTCACACGTGACGTTTTTTAACGTCACCATTAGTAATGCAAATGTAAATACAGGGAATGGATGGACAACCATGTTCTGTGTTTGACTTTGCACCACCATTAACACAAGTTCAACGCAAAACATTGACGTCGACGCATACACAGACGTTAAGTGTGAACAAGCCTTTAGCGTTTCACTTCATCGTACTAATACATCGTTATTAAAGCGTTAATAGTATTTACATTACGCAAGCCAGACTGATTGTTGATTCAATTTCATATTTACAGATTTTATTATAAATACGGGACAGCCTCATTAAACATGTCTAACAAGGCAGAAATAATTACAATAGAAAATAGTATGAGTTATGCGCACTTGGAAAAAAACAGAAACGTAGCATTGAATAGATAATCTGATTTAAAAATTTTCGATACTTCCGTAAAGAGCCCATTATGAGCCTTCAAAAATGAGAAATCCATTTGTTCTCGTATTACTGTGCTTTTCGTAATGGGGGTGAAGAAAAGTGGTGGACCTAGGGGGCGCGTCTCTCGTGCTCCC
>JBCAUG010728288.1:0-12143 GCA_038406175.1 Haplosyllis leylae
GTTTGATTATTTGGCAATTGACATCTTTTTGACACATTTAACTTAAACCACCTCAGCCCGTCACAGGGCTATTTTTAATTTACACTTAGTTGAATTTAAATTTATGAACCATGTAAGAGGTTTACAAGTCAATGTAAGCATATGATTTTGTTTACATAGAATTTTTCATGGTAATTTTGTAATTTTTTTTCCTTGTTTTTGGAATATATGTCAAATGCATCATTAATCTTCTCAGTTTTGACATGTATGCTAATAGTTTGAGAAGGTATTACAAGTGGTGAATAAGGTGTTTTCTCAAATTTAACAGTACTCTAAATGTTTAGTAGCCTGTAGAGTATTATAAAAGACTTCTGTGTGTATATGGGAAGAGAGCAGGGCATTACAGAAATATGTCTAAATATTTCATATGTGTTCTACACAAAATGATTATGATGACAATAGTTTAAAATGAAAAAGAAGTATGTGCAATTAAGTGAATGAAGAAATTTTTGGCCAGAATTCAAGATAGCACTCACTGCAATCACTTGCAGTCTATAATTATTGCAGGACAATGTTATAATTGGATGAAAATTACAGCCAGAATAATTTGCTTTTCGGGTGGTATGATGGTAGTCAAACTGCAAAAAGAAGAGGTGCAAATACACTCAGACACCAGGCAGTAAGGCAGAGGGCCAGTGATAGGCAGGCCTGTAATTCAGTAAAATTAGAAAGTGCTACACTGCTGGAGTTTTGTCCAGCTCTGTCTCTTACACTGCAACACTTTTCCAGTAATGACTCGTAAAGTGAAAGCAAACATTTAGGAAAAATAAATAAATTTTATGCTATTTCAGTACTCCGCACACAAAGAAAGATCCTGCTGATTTGGTGACTCGTACATACAGTGATAGGAACATGTGTACTGCAATTGAAAGGCTATGATCCAGCAAATACACATACAGGGAATGTGTGGAAGGTTTAGAAATAAGAATATCCAGTTTATTCTACAAGTAAATCAATTTCATTCATTATTTTGTTCGAAAGTGTTGCACTGGTCACAAATACATTTCATTTGGAATGGAAGTCATTATTTCTATTTAGGAATATACAGTTACTTAAGGGTGGGGTATTGCGTCCTCCACAAGGCCCTAAGAAGAAGTTTGATGAAAGTTCAGAGAAGGATATGAGTGCTTATCTTCATTACTGCTGGGAGATAGGAATTCCAAGGATACAAAATCATTTTGCCCATGAATTGGTACATTTCATGGAGAGCCAGGAGATGGAGAATACTTTTCCGAACATACTTCCAGGTATTTAGAGACAATTTACATGTACCGTTGTTCATACTTTTCTGCGGGCAGCCTATTTGATCTTTTAAAAGTCATTTGTAAACAGGACGATATGAATGCAATTGTCTGTTACAGGCTTGGGATTCTTCAGACGATTCGAGAGGGAGAATCCAGACGTAATGTTTCCTACACCTAGCAAAGCTGATGAGTACAAATATGATCAAATGGGTCTTGAGGAATGGGCATCAGACAACGAAAGATTCATTGCGGAGTACAATTTGGGAAATTTGTGTGCTTTAGCCAAGTGTATATTTGTTGTGGAATCACAATTGTTGGAGTGGAAAGGCAACAGAAGTTTGGGCTTCAATGTCTTGGTAAGAGCTGACAGGACATGATAATTTTGGATAAGCAACTGAAATGGAGAAGGATATGTTGCCATTAAATTCGGCAATGAAGTGTTTGCTAAGAAATTAGTTTTTAAACGCACAGTGGAAAAATAAATTTCAGATACCGTACAATGGAAAAGGTGTTCTTCTGCAACCGATAGTAGCTCATGCAGGTGAAATTAGTCATGAATTGCAAAATGAATTCTTTCCAAGGCTTCATTTTACACATAGTGCTGACGGGATGTTGAACTTCAACAGTGTCGGACTCTGTCTTCAGTGCATTTCATGGTCGGTACACATTTCTAATTTTTTCATTTGATATTACAAGGACAATGTCATTCACAAGAGTCCAATGTTAGCCATGTGAAATGCACACAAGTGACTTTGGTGTGGAAAAATGCGAAATCTTCTTAACAGGTACATGCATAACTTTGAATTGGAATTCCCTGGTGTGGTCTACTTTGCTCCTCAGTTGACAGAACTGATATCCTATGCAGCTTGGACATTTGCCGAACAGAACAACATATTTTTGTGACAGATCCAAACTTGCATCTACAGTGATTTCAAGAATCGCAAACTAGGTGTTTTTGAGAAGTTTGAAAAGGCGTTCTTGAAGAAAGTCAACTTGAGGTAGTTTGGGCCCTTTGTTCCATTTATATGTATTCATCCCTTGTAGACTATGAATATGATATTAAAATCTCATAGTATTTCTTTAAGGAGAAGTGCACGTACTCCAACAGAAAGATTATTTCTGAATGGCTTGTACAGGACATGCTCACAAGGCAAATTTGGAAGACATCTCCAAAAAGGTCTCAAGGCCTTCAAATTCCTTACTGTTAACAGTCAGGTGACTGAATGTTTTTTTTTTTGGTTTCCTTGGGAAGAAATAACGTTTTCTAAAGTAAAATAAATGACAAAGTAAAATATGAGAATACATATTTCTTACACTAGAATTTCTTGGAATCAGTTGATTGTTCAATATTGTACATGTATTTCTGTTGCTGATTATTGATGAAAATTTTGCATTGTTCTTATATTAAGGATAGACTACCCGATGGACACTATGATGAAAATATTGATGAAGCCGTACAAGAAGAAGGTGGACAGTACCAAGACAATACGCAGGGATACAATTATTTTGGTGATATGACAGAATTTGGGAGATTAGAAATGGATGCTGACGACAACGCCAACAACTTTGATCAATATGGCAACAGAAATGAGGTTGACAATACCACCAACGAATTTCAACCATATGAAAACCCTCAAGCACTTCAGGAAAGCACCACACAACCAGATGGCGATGCTTATCCAGTAGACGACCACTCTCATGATTTGGAACAAGATGAGTATAACACTGAAATAGACAGCACCAACAATTTTGAAGTACAAGAGTTCAAAAACAAATTAATTTGAGGACTAACAAAATGAGACATTTCCGCAAGATGTAAATCAATATATCTGAGTACAGTACATAATAAAAGTGTACACAATTATTCTTTTCCTAGTACAAGGAATATGAATGGTAAGTGTTAACTGTTTTTGGCTCAATTGCAACTAACCTGGTACATGGTGGTATGGCGTGACAATTGTTGGTATTTGATTTGGTGCAAAGGTTTATTAGTGTTTATGCGTGAAGTACATACATGAAAATTACAAGATTATGTCGGTATAATATTAAATGACCAAAAGTTGGCAGTAATATTTACTCCAGTTATTTGAATATGTGATATAATGAGAGTAGTATAATTGTATGAATATTTTATAATGACTAGTATTTTTGCTATATTTTTGGAGATATACTAATTACTAATATAATCGAAATGGTGTTATTGGAATGCATGCATTTTGAAGTATTATGAGAATTAACACAGTTGTGTTTAATAATAAATATCCAGTATACAGAACAAGTAAACAAATAGTAATGTCATTAATTTCCTGATATTGGAATTGGAAATAGAAGGGAAAGTAATGTGGACGAATTTTTTACTTAATAATACATTTCCAGTTGGACTCATTCCATTGTACAGTAAAACAGTTTGTAATAGTGATATGAAATAAACCATTTATGACTACGTTCTTAAATGCCTAATAAATTGATGTCATTTTTTATTTATCAATTTGGAAGAGTTCTAAACCAAGTGTTGTATGCAGTGAAGAATCGATTCCAGTAAAGTGCAGGTAGGAAATTTTAACATGATAGTAACCACAAGGAATTGCGAAAGTAAATTTAAACTTCATTTAAAAAAATTAGGACAGTTAAAGTGCAGATGGATGATCATGTTCATGAGGATTTATTGCGGTTAATGCAGAAATTAAATTTAAATTAGCATGATTACAGCTGAGAAGAACCACGTGGCTGTCCACATTTTAGGGATTTAAGGAATATGATTCCATTCCTTAATTTCCAGATAATTCTAAATTTATTACGTTCTTTTGTCAATTACATAAATTTATGCAATCAAAATGCAAGCAACAATTCCGAAGACTTGGACGACATAATAATATGTACATTAAACCCGACAATTATTATGTCTATTTTGAGAATTTTTTACTTGGTACATGTATTCTTAAATGAAATGGAAAATAAGAAGAAGCGACTGACAAAGCCACACGTTTTAATGAGACATATGAATGGATACAGGTTATTTATTCCTTCTTGTTTGTATTTCATAAAAACATATTGTCATACAAATAAAGTATTCAGAGAAAGAGGCTACAATGAATTATGTTCAGGGGATTTATTTGAGAAGTCTCCACAGTAGGCATTGACTAATAAATAAGGGAGGGTGGATTTATTCATTGCAGTCAGTAGTCAAATGTACTGACTTGAACAAATATTAGGCCTGATTGACGCCGGCCATTAAGGCAATGCAAGGTGTTGTATTATTCAAATTTCAATGTCTGATATAATTATGCGGTCAAGGTTTGTGCCCACAAGTGCAGTAAATGTGCATGGGTACATGACACTTGTTTAACGTACTAGATACATGGTGGCCACACTGTGACTATACTTGCAAAAGAAAGAAAGACATACAGACAAAGTAATTTAATTATTACTTGTCAATACCATTATTTATACATCTCAGAGTTTTGAACAACGACAAAGATGTTTGGGCACAATTGGAATCAAATTGGTTACACTTTTTCTGGTTGACTGGAGAGACTCCACAGACATGTCACATACTTGTTAATAGTCTTAGGAGAAATGTCAATATATTTACGCAATCCGGTAGGAAGTGTATTTTGGACTTCAGAAATCACGTAATTTCTTTTTCTTTCCTGAAGCATTGGATTATTTTTATTACATATTCACTTGGGAAATAAGTAATTGTAATGTACTCTTAGGTACTTCTTTCTTTGATATGGTTGAGAAGGTATCCAACACTATATCATTTGAGTTGTCACTTCGGAATAACAGTAGCTGCAGTACATAGGATTTTGCACAGAATGTTACCAAAGCTTCATTCCTATTTGGTACCAAAATATATAAGATGGCATTCCATGAATCATTGGTGTTCACTACAAGGATTCATTCCAGAATGGCCAACAGTTGTGGCAATTATGGACTGTACACCATTTAGGATTAGTAAACCCAAAGGTGAGTAATTATTTAGTTATTTTGTATCCTGAAATATTTGACAAATACTTAGCAACTCTGTAAGTACTATGACAGGAGATGATATTTGACGTTTTCTGATCAAGGCACAAGCGTGTGCGCCAATCAGTTATAGGGTATGGACTTGGGGCCTAATCATGTTTCACCCCCCCCCCCAAAAGACTGGACTAGAAGGCAAGAGTGACAAATTCTTAGGCTCTGCACTTCATGTACACTTGTTTTTCATTTTAAAATTAATTTCGGAAATTGTCCTGTAAATGAAAAAGTAGGAAATTTGTATTCTTCAGGTGCTGTTCAGAAATTGTTTTACAGGAAAGATAGGCATTGTTTCTTTTTGAAATGGTTGGTCATAACTGATGTGAAGGGTTTCATAGTTTACAGTCGTCTGGGCTTTTTAGGCCATCTTGCAGATGTTACTTGCTACAGGTAATCTATTTACAAGATGTATATTTTCAATAAAAACATATAAAAATACAAGAATATACAAGACTGAAAATGGAAATTTCACACAAGAACAAGAATATGTATTTTAGTGATACAATTGGAAAAAGGGATTCTGATAATATTATACAGATTAGTATTTATTGTTTTAGGCACATTAATTTACCTGTTTTGCCCAACGGTTTACACATTATGGCTGATCAAGGTTTTGCACAAGGACAGCCTTTGTTAGTATTACCAAAGAATCACAGAAATATTTTTCCTCGCAAATTACGCAGGTAATATCTCATCAGAAATTACGTAATATTTACTGAATGTCCTTGGACTGTAATGTACACATTTATCTTTGCATTTGGAAGAAATATCAAGGCTCCATTTGATAGATTTCTTCTGGATTCCTTACTATCATTCATGAAGGAATTACTCATGGCCAAATGAGAGATATCATATTTCTTTCAGTTTATCATTGGCGAATGTAATGAAGTTTAATTTTTGTTTCAAGAAGAAACATTTGTTAATGTCACTGAATGATGTGTTGCCATACCACCTGATTTGCATCATTTGTTACGACAAGACTGCAGTTTTAGGAGAGAATTCTGAAGTTATTTTAAGTGTGTGGACGTAAGTAAGTGGACACATAAATATGTATTTTTAATTCAGGTCTTTCAGGAAGAACAGATCAGCAATTGAAAGATGCTTTGGTACTCTGAAATTTTCATATGGTGCAGTAGGTAGTCGTCGTTTTCGTCATCGTCATTGGCATGCACCGATTATTTGCAATTTAGGAGCTGCTTTATTCAATAGAAGAAAAAATGATTTTCAAGGATTTCAGAGTGGCACTGAACATGTATTGAATTTAATTTCATACAGATTGCTCATTCCTGAACATCGTGTTCATTTGGTAATTATAATGAGCAGATGAAAATTAGAAGAAGGATTTTAATGATGGAGTCAGAAGATTTAATTTAACTACTTGAATTTTCATGTTGATTATTTTGCTGACCAATTAGAAAAATTCAATGGTCACATGGCTGAAATGTATTCTATTTAAATTAAATTTTTTTTTCCAACCAATCAGAGAAATTGTCCAAGTGTGCCTGTTACAATTTTAACTTGTGAATTTCCTGTCCTGTATAAAAGGAGACACTGTATTTTTATCTGCCTTTACAAATGTTCTGCTGATGTGCGCATAAAGTTGGCAAACGAAAGATTGATCGATCGAAATGGAAGGACACGTGGATTGGGAAAGTATTTTGCATGAGCGTTATGCTACATTTAAAGTTGAGGAGAATGCATTTTTGGAAAGTCTTAAAATCTGTAATAGCACTGAGGTATCTGCAGAAAAAATTTATCTCACAATAAAAGATGATCAGGACATTCCAAAGAACCTAAGATTGATGTACAAAGAGGCTGTGTATGGATCTAACAAAAAGGTTAGAAACCGTATTAGAAATCATATTGGAAACATTAGGAGAAATTTGAGGTATGTTATAAGTTGTTATAGTACTGGTCAAAGAAATGTTCATTGATATAATTCACTGAAATGTATACATTGTTAGTATCTTTTTGGATGGCAAAAAATGACTTAAGTTCAGTAAATCTTTTCAGAAGTGATCCAAGGATAAAGGACATGGATACGGTACATGCTAAGGACTATGGAAATATGTCATTGAATCAGCTGAAGGAAGTAGTTGAAGACAGTAAGAAAAGGGACCGTAAAATAGCTGCTGAAGTTCAGTAAGAATTTTATATTTTTATGTTTAGTTCACTGATTAAGGTGAAATGTGTATTGGATCGTAATACAGGCCAGAATCTCCCTTAAAATTAATTTTTCGTTCGGGGTTGTACATGAAAGTGATGATGAAAAATGCAGACAATGTAGGAGGAATTCAAGTAGTTTAATTATAATTGTGTCATTTTGACATAGCCAGAAGATGAGACATTTAATATATGGTGAATAGCCTAGTTATAACTATTCTAGTGTGGCTAGTCCCTGATAGTAGAGGCCTCTATGTATATTTGAAGATTTTATTTTGTTTTTTGCCTGCCACATTCATGCAATGATCACCAATGGAGCCAATGTGGGTCAAAGAAAAGTGTTTGAATTTTAATTTTATTCTGCTTTTAACTTTGCCGCAAGATAACAAATGGAATGTAACGTAAATAGTCCAAGTATAATTTAAATTGATACAAGTGTCTAATAAATACTTGTTGTTTTTTCCAGGAGGGTAGCAGACAGTCGTCAAAAGAGATACGAAGGTGCGAAGTTATGATTAAATGTTTCAAGTTCAAAATTGATTAATTATTTAAATCCGTAGTTTTCATCTGATAGTTCCTTTATAATTGGCTCCAGAGCAAATGAAGAAGTTTGATGAAGAGAATGATATTGGAGATATGATTGCAAAGAAGGTCGCCGCATCATTGAAAGGGGGTCCTGGTAGGTGTACATATATATCTCAGGTAGTGCTATGAGTCAAGAATTCAGTTATTTCATGCTTAGGTTATTGATGATATGCTTTTTAAATAGTCAAGTCTTCAAAATCTGATGGAGGGCCCAAGGATAGTCACGTGCCAAAAGCAAGTAAGGAATATATTTTTTTTTTGAATGTTCCAAAATTGTGATTACTATTTTCATGTGAAACACAAAATGTAATTAGTTTAAAAATTTTATTTGCGTAGCTAAAAGGAAATGCGAAGAAACAGATGTTGGAATGACGAGTGGCTCGGGTGTGACATTTTTGCTGCTTCATTTTAATGTTCATGTTCCCATGCTGTTACTTCAGAAGTATGAATGGGAATATGAACATGTGAATTGTTGTAATTTCTAATGGAATTGCACGGATTGTGCAGTATTCAGATATTCCGGTGTCGCTCCATGTAATTAAAATTTATATTTATTTCAGATAAAATGAAAAAGAAACAGGCACAGGTGTCTCTGGAAGATGCAGACAGTACAGGTGATGTTGTTCCAGCAAAAATTCCTGACATTGATAAGGCTGATTGGAATTTCAGGAAGTACATAAATTTGGAATCTGGAGGTAATACAATAAGCTACTCAGGTTCAGGTAATGTTTGAGAATTTCAGTTTTACATATATAGATATGAAATCTTTCTTCCTGCAGACGTTATAATGAGTGAGTTGGATACTAGGATACTTGGATTCTGAAGATGATGTTAACTGGAAAGAGTGAGTAATTTGGTTTTAAATCAGGGTGAAGCCAGTCGATTATTTTATGGCATTATATCGTTGTCAAATAATTGCAGTTATTACAAAGATTCTGATTGGCATGTTGGAGATGATGAGCAGGATGAAAAGAAATCAGATGTGGACTGTGGACAAATGCGAAGGAAATCCAGGACCAAGTGGACGCACTTACAGTCACAAATCAGGGTGAGCTTACTGATATGTATTGTGACATCTGATTTTGGTAGAAATGTTTTCCAACTACACTGGGTCCCGCTTACAGCGAGCAGTTTGATGCACAAAAATGTGCTCGTTGTAACCGGGTGCTCATTATAACTAAACCTTTTAACATTGTGGTCAATGAGATGGTGCAAGCTTGATAGGAAATTATTTGCTCGTAGTAGCCGGGTACTCATTGTAACCGAACTCGTTGTAAGCGGGACCCAGTGTATGTGCTGCAAATGCAAAAATGTCACATTTGTCGGGAAAACTGTTTTTTTTTTGCTTAGTCATAAAATTATGGAGAATCCTTCAACATCAAGGCCAACTAGAGCAAAGTGGGCCAAAAGGAAGGAATCAGCTGAAGAGATGTGAGTAGATTTATTTAAATGATTCTCTTAGTAAAACATAATTTATAATTTGAATAATCAATAGAAAATTTTGTTGTAGGTTTGACAAAATTATTAAGAAACGAAATCAGAAGTGAGTTGAAGACATAAATGGCATTGATGCAAGCAGTTATTGACTAAATCTATTGTTTAAATTTAATATGCAAAGAAACATTTTTAGGGGTGCAAGAAGAGATGTATCATTCAGTTCTGATGAGGAATCTAGGGAGATACCTGATTTGATGAACGTTTATAATCCGGATCAGTAAGTAAAATCTTCTGTAGATTAGAATAAATTAAACACTACAGAATGAAAGATAGTCATGAATGAATGTTGAAAGTGTTGTTTTCAAATCAATGTTTAATTCTCTTTTGCACCTTAGGAGTACTATCGATAGACAGCAGGCCATACTAGACGAGATTAAGAAGTGTACTGCTGCTGTAAATACTAATGCTATTGATCAGTCAGCATACATTCGAGCTTCAGCTGCAAAGAAGAAGATGAATTTGGATGAGTATAGGGAGGATGTTCGTAGAGAGATCAATTCACCGAGACCAAGCAGGTCAGCTGATCAAAGTAGGTCACATAGATTTGAAGATAATTTCATATAAACAAAACTGTCAAGAATTATTTTTAGGTATCAAAGGAATAATTATAAGTGAAACATGTTTAAGGAATAGTACAATTTTGTTTATTTTTGTACATTTACAGATTGAATGTTGCAGATGATGCAGATTCATCTCCAATGAGGCCTGCAGATTTGGGACCTGAGTATCCTAATCAACTACAGGATCCCGAAGTTTGGTCGAGGCACTTTTCAGAAATTAACGCACCGTCAAATCTGGAATCAGATGAATTACCAGATTTGCCAGAAATAGATTGATAAAATTGATTTCAGAAATCAGTACACGCATTGTTAAGTTAAGATTCAGTGACATCAATAAATATTTGGAATTTAATCTTGTAAGAAGTATTTCTTTTCGAAGTGTGACATTCAAATGCGTTACAATAGCGTTTTCTGAACAGAATCTAAGATATTTATTGTGTAAGAAGAAAAGAAATATTTTCAGGAGAATACAGAAATTAAAATGCAAATTGCGAAAGCAAGGTAATCTGTACATGTGAAACGCTTTAGAAAAGAAACGTCCTGCTGCAGCAACAGCCTTTCGCACATCTGCTTATAAAGTGTAGACAGACAGACTCACAGGTGTGGCAGCATTACTTTCCCATTGTACTACGTAGGCCGCTGATAAAGAATAATCGGACATGTATTGAACATTCTCTATATAGTATTTCGACACATAGGCTGACACTTTTATTGACAGAATAGTGACTGAAATTTTAATTTATGCAAACAATAACAAAGCGCTCAGAAAATAGGTAATAGCTAAGGAAAATTAAATTTCTGCAACGAAAAGGAATGCAGTGAAAAATTAGTGAATTACCATTGAAAATTAAATTTCTGATTAGGAGATGAATGGACTAAGAAATTACAGATTTATGAATGAAAACTAAATTTCAGATAAGTCAATTAGGATTTTAAATAACATTTCTGGAAAGGAAATAAAAACACTGAAATTTTTTTTTTAAACATTATTTATTCAATGTAAATTTAAATATAATTAATAGCATTGCGAACGGGTGTACAATAATGTACAATATTGTGTGTTTCGAGAAAACTCGATTAAAAGGTCCTCATGCACACATGAAAATGTAAAAATATTTCTACATAAGCTGCGGATAACAGGTAAAGGAAACATTTCGCCAAATTTCTTGCCGTGTGTATTTTCTCGTGTAGAAATTAAACGAAATTTAGGTAATTTTTACCAGAAGCTTAAATGTTCGGGTACTTTTTTAAATTATAAATCTATTGGCAGCCACAACTAAAGAAACAAAAAGAAAATTTCAACGGTGCCAGTACGTAATTGCAGACTTTTATTCTACAGCTAATTAGTCAAATTGGGTTGTGTTGAATTGATATAGCTTTCTCTAAAAAAATCTTGAACAATTTAGTTTGAAAAAAGAGTTTCATTCGAAATTTAAACTTATCATACGTTCACCTTTCAAATGCAAATTTTGGTGAATTCTTTGTGTTGAGAACATCACTTCTCAGGTAAGTCCATCTGGCCGAAACGATAAGGATTTTTGTGGTAAGCAGCCTGATGGATGCCACTGTAAAATCTTGGACAAAAGTTTTTAGTCGCAAAAGACTGGGATGAAATTTTGAAATTTCATGTAGGAGAGTATTTTTGGAATCATAATCAAAATCAAACTTGAACTGTAAAAGTACTTGCTGGTGTTAACTTATTATTGGAACAGAAGCACGCTTGAAAAGTTATTAAACCACAAGGTTCTTTTGCACCCTGAAGGAACAGCTAAAATTTCGGACTAAAACGGAGATATCACATATTTCTGACAAAGACTTTTCAATGTAAGTCTATGGGAATTTCAGTTTTTGAATGGTGCAGCCTCCACTGGTGACTTTCTGAAATTAATTTTTGCAATAAAAAAATTTTATATTGGTGTTGTGCACCAAATGACGTAGCCATATTTGAAGTTTTTAATTTAGAAGTAGGTTTAAAATGACAAAAACAAGCACATGCTCAGAAAATTCTGACTAATGCCCAATCAGTAATTCT
>JBCAUG010728299.1:0-12143 GCA_038406175.1 Haplosyllis leylae
AACTACAAAGTTCAAAGGGTCATCTATGGAGGAGTAATTACGTAATCCCCTGAATGGGGGGATTACGTAATTACTCCTCCATAGTGGCCCTATATTCTCTCATGTTATCCTGACTGTGGAGTTTACAATTCCCCGAGGCAGGGAACTGACCCACAATTAAACCGCAAACGGGTTTGTCTGGATCGTTTTAAGTGCTTGTAATCAAATCAAATGAAAGCATTGTCACTTCCAATTATCCAAGATGTCGCTTTCAAATTGATTATGTCTGTTTAATTACAGCGTTGTCTCCTTCGTGGTGATGTAATGGTCTGGAAAATTAGGATCCCCTTTTTTTCCATTCTGTTAACTGAATTATTCTCCTCTTCTTTTCCTCGAAGAATCAGAAATAGACTTGAAATAGACTTGACTTAGTTTCCGTTTTGAACGCTGAAGTTTTTTGGTCTGTCCACACCTACAATTATTATCCCCAGAAAAGGTCTTTTAGTTGCCTATTGACAGAGATTGAGACATTTTGTTCCTTGTAAATTTTTTCTAGTCTTTTGTCAATATTTTTGTACAATTATTTATTAAAAATGCATTAATTTTCTGTTTCATTCAGGTCGAGTATTGTACGACGAAGGTGAAGATTGTGATGAGTCTAAGTTTACAGATTCGATTGTGCACATCGCTTTACGTGAGTATATCCCTAATAAGTTTGATACCTCGCAAAACGATAAAAACGTTACAGTGCACGGAAACGACAGAAGTGACTTACAAGAAAACCGGCGTCCAATGTGTTTCCGAAACATTTTCTGTTAACGTAAAACCATGCGTTTACAATTGTATCGTTTTTGCAACGTTTCAGAAACGTTTGCCATTTTGTAGCATTTCTAAACCGTTTGTGAAATGTTTTGGGAACATTACAAAAACGGTACGCGGTACGTTTTTTATGTTAACTTAAACGTGTTGAAACGCGTTTAATTCGCAACAGTGTGGGGCTTTTGACCACTCGCTATACTTCGGGCGACAAGGCCAGGTTGTGCATGTTTCTGTCGGGGACTGTTCCCCACAGTCATTCACACCGGGAATCCCAGCTTATTTACTGACAAGTTTGTCTTTTTTTTACCAAAAGCTAACTAAATAAATTTACTTTTTATACAAGTATTGTGTCACCAATATTACTCTTTAATAGGGGCCTAACTATTGGGGCTCCTCTTAGTCAGCACCAGGGCATTCAGGTTCTTATCTCCGTACGCACACCGACCAATCAAAAGATTTGATGATTTGATTTTCACGGTTGAAATGAGATTAAGGATAACATATGTCATTTCGAAAACATGGATACAAAGTATACAGTCCAAATGACTTGTAAATTGTCCTAAATTTCCCAAAATGTTATTTACTCGTCTTTTTCGATTAAAATAGCACAGCTAGTTTCAACAGTTATGATAAAACTGGAAAACCTGTAGTCATCAATTTGCATGGAAAGGATTTCTCTATTTGTTGTGTCGCAATGGGGTTTGCCCTAAATGGAGCAGAACTTTCATTGAATTCATTGAATTCAGCAAATTCAGAGAATCTGATAAATCTCTGAAGCATGAATTAGGATCAGTTTAACTGTCTTCTCTGGTAGCTGTGTCTCTATGGCACAGTGGTAGAATCACTATCTCTTACACAGGAAAAAGTGGGTTCGAGTACAGCAATCGTTTTAATATAATATTATTTTTGTCACTGAATTCAGTGAAAACATTTAGGGAACACTCAATTGTTGTTTGACGTTGTCTTTTATCACAGCGGAGACTCTGCGACCCGAGAGCTGTCCTCTTGAAGGTGTGTACACGGTGGACAAGGGTTCAGGGTGCGAGGGCGTCCTCGACATCGGGTGCAATTCTTCTCACATGATAAATCTACAGGCTTCCTGCCACCCACAGAAAGGTAGGACCAGTTTACGTTTCTCTGTTTGAATTCAATTTCAGATGAATTTGGCTAATTAGACTCCAAAAATAACATAAAACGACAAACGAGTTTTTCAGCTCTCAGTTAAATTTGACAAATTTGTATAGAATATTTTGAAATACTGCTAACTTATTATGAAATACAGGTATAATTTAATACCTATGTTTTGTTTAACATATATACTTATACAACTATACACTGCAATAGACCAGTATGAAATGTATACTTGTGTTAGAAATTTGAAATACTGGTACCACAAAAATTTGTCAAATTTAGCAGATTCAAAATGGAAAAACTTGATTATATTTTTTAAAATTACTTAATGTGATGGGAATTTACAATCATTCAATTTCACAGGTGTAGCTATGGAGTGTCTGGCCCATTGGTTTGAGAAAGGTCTGATGCACATAATAGCGCGAGGTCATCACCGCGATTCACGCGCAACAATTTCTAACTGCTTTGTGAGTAATTCCAGAGAATTGCTATTATAATTTTTTTTTTGATAACACTAGTCCTTTTTGTGGGGGCCACTGATACCCCTGTTTTGGAATTCTGGTGATGTCTGCCCTTGTGTGCTTTCTCATCTGCGTGATCCTCTGACTCACCTCTGAAGCAATACCTGCTGACCTTTTGACGGCCAGCATGGCTGCCGAACCTTTTTGGTCCACGTACTTGCACGTGTGTACAACTAGTCTAGATCACTATTTTTCCAAATGCAAAATATTTTACTTTTTTTTTTACATTGACTGTTTTCAGAATTTAGGAAGAATAAACGACAAACTACAATTGTTTCCGTCAGAAAGTTGCAACTTGGAAGTTTCAAGTCTTCTTGGGAGAAGACAAGCTCCATATTTTCTCAAAACTCCAGCGGGTAAATGACAAATTTTTCATTTGAAGTGATAATTATAATAATTCAACGCAGTAAATAATCTTCAATGGCGACAACGTCAAAAAAGTCAGCCAGAAAAACTGCCTGAACAAGGACAAAATATTGAATTGAAATAATAATGCGAATCTTATCAGCCGTCCATACAGTGGCGGATCTAAGTGGGGGCTGTGGACGCGCCCCCTGGGTCCGATTTCTTTCATTTTCATGCAGTTTTTCGGGAAAATTTAGCAAAATAATAGGTTGGCGTCCCTACCTTGGGGGTTGGCGCCCCCCGTCTGGGAAATCCTAGATCCGCCACTGCAATAACCAATATTTCAAAATCGTTACTTAATACTGAAAGGAAATCTTCTTGTATTCCAGCGCAATGTAGCACCAGAGATTCATACACAGTCCACAGACAAAAACCTCGCCCGAGCCCTGAACGTGAACGCGAACGTGAACGCGAGGGTGAGCGGGAACCCGAGCCGAAGCCGAAACCCGAGCGGGAAAAAAAACCCGAGGTCAAAAACAGGAACGAACACCATAATAACAATGTAAATAAAAACAGTGTAGAGCCAGAAGGACCCTTGGAAAGTACCACTGGGGGCGCCACCTGCAATAGTTTCCATAGTATTATTGCGCATGCGCTGCTGTTATTTTTATGTGCGAGTTTATCCAGAACACTTGCACCATCTGGTGGCTGGGTCTTGTGATAGTGGATTTCAGTCTAGTGGAGCCAACAGGTGGAGACACTGGTAGTCACGGGTGTTTTTCTTCATTATGTTAGGAACGCTTCCATGATCCTTTACCCCTGAGCTAGCTTTTTTGAAAAAGCCATATTTATTTGTCCCAAACGTCAACTGCTATACATATTCTTCTGCTGATGTGAATGAAACTGGTTGCACCCTGTGTCTGAGAACTGTGACTGCCAGTCCAGCAAGGAATCAATCGATCGAAGTTCCGATCCACGAGAGTCATTCTTCCTCTACCTGCAAGTAACAGACGACCCACGCTCTATGCAACCTGTCTTCCACAACTCTCCTCTGCTATGTTGCACTCTCACTTCAAACTCTTTGACCAGAAAGGAAAACTTTCACATCTGAATTTCTCCAAATAAACGTACAGAAACTCTGCACACAGAAAATCAAGAAGGAACGCAGACCTGAAGTAAGGAAAAACTAAAACTGCGTTCATGGCTGAAGCTAATTTTCAAACCAAACACAAAAAAACTGATTTTGCTGTTCGGTGTTGAGCTTAAACAGACAGTTTGTATTATTAAGTGAACACTGAACTCTGGGAGCAGCAATATACAATAGATTTTAATGATTTCAAAGTTACAATGCGAACCTGAGAATTAAGGCTTTAGCGTTGGTGGCAAGAAATAAACGAATTCACACTGAATTCTCTCCAAAGGCTCTAACTTGGAGAGTCCTGACGATATCTTGTACATAAATGTGATTGTCGTGTTGTATTTTGATGACTGTGTAGATGTGTACAAAAAGCTATTTTTCATAAAGCCCGATCTTCATTGTGGTTGTTTTAACGTGAATGAAGTTAACAACTCGATTGTGATGAAGACCAAACCAAAAAAAGTACATAAACTGTCCCCAATCAATATGTTATTCTTATCTAATGGACAGGTTATGGATATCTGTAACAAGTGCAAGGGTTGTTAACAATTAAAATCATAAATTTTGACACGTTGGTGTCTGTTCACAAGGGGGTACACCCAACCCTGTCATTAGACCCCCTGATCCTGTCACTGGTCCCGTCCCAAGGCAGGGGTAGGGTTGAGCGGGTCCTTGGTGGTACCCTGTGCTACAAGTTGGGGGGAGGGAGGCTACCTACCCCTTCGACAAGACAGGGGGTACCCATCCCCCAGACAGGCTACGGCGTGTGCGGTACGTCTCCAGCGTTCACGCAGGAGGACTTTCTTGTTTATTTGTAAAATGTCAATAAAGACTGTTTGATAATTGTTTCTTTGTAAGGAAGTTACAAGCTGATAATAAGGGAGAGTTAAAATTGTCCCATGTAAAAACAGAAGAGCAAGTAAAATAATGCCTTCTGCGGAAAGATCAGGAATTCGGACTGATTTTGAAGCTTACAGACCATTCTGACTGAGATTTTGTAATTTTGCTCCGTGGGGAATTATGTAATGGTGATCTATGAAGATTTATACTTGGAAGCTTTATCACATATGTAACCAATACATTAACAAGAAAATAATATTATGCAATACTGTACATTAAAATATTGAGTTATGTTTGACTTTTTAAGTGTACCGAGTGATGATCCTAATATCCATATACTTCAAACAGCACATATGACAATGCCCCACTGCCTATTACAAAAGATCTCAACCTTCAGCACACTGGAAAATTCAAACACAATCCTGAATGTAATTGTAATGTCATTTTTTTCCAAGTTATTATTACTTCAAATGACATTTCTACCATTGTCAAACTGAGTCTGTCCGTCAACCTCGAAAACAGTCCGAAATTCGTGAACTTCCTGCAGGGTGTAATGAAGTAAAAATATTAAGTATGTAATTGAATATTAATACCTCTGTAACAACAATACTATTACAAAAGAAATTTGTAAGTTTCGTCAAATATTACGAAATAGAGCGCAGTAATATAGATCCTACATAATTACTAGTTGTGTGATATCTGTTAACTAGTACTAAGCCAGTAATAAAAACAAGGAGAAAAATTATACTAACATATATTTACCAGTTGTGCATCAAAATATTCTGTTACAATACTTGAAACAATGCTTAATCTTACTTAGCTTTGTGTCATTGGAAGCAGAAACTAAATTTTTTGTGAGCAGATAAGAACCTATGTGCATATTATTATAATATCTAACGGAAACTTCCGATGGCACATTTGCTAACTTAGAATTATTAAGTTATAGTTTCTTCATAACTTCATTTGTTGTGTAAATAACCTGTTTGTTTCCTTATAAAGTTTATTATGTAAATAAGCTGTTCAAATAAAAAGCATTCCATTTTCATATTGCTCAATGACAATTGTTTCATGTCCTGAAATCAAGTACACAATTATTCGCACACACATACACACACACGTGCGCGCGCGCACGCACGCACGCACGCACGCACACGACACACACACACACACACACACACACACACATGTTTCTCTTGCTAATTTGCTGATTATGGTATTGGTGCATATTGTTTTAAAGAAGTTAACATCACACATTTGACACAAATAATTTCAGGATTTGTTAGCCATTTTGAAGTACTTAGATTATTTCAGAAAACACAATTTTCAAATATTTTGATTTTCCATTTTATTCACAAAGAAGGAACGTTCAACCCCTTTAAGTATTCTGGGAGATTTTCTGCTATCTTTCACAAACAATGACAAAAGACAATGCTTTCAGTTTTGCCAGTAAAACAAATCTTTCGTCCGCATAAGTGGCTGCGAAGTTTGGATACCCTTGTTGAAGACAAACATGCAACATGATAATTACAATTTTTCCCCCGGGATCTCAGGGTCCTGGCCACTTCTGCAGGAAGCTTCTTCGGACCACAGCGTAACAAATAATAGGTTGCTCATAGGCTTTCTCCCTCAGTTTGAGTTTTAGTTTTCAGTTTCATACGGTTAATCCAGCTTGTTGGGCATCTAGCTCGTTTAGAATCGAGCTAGTCAGCAAACTAGATGCATCCCTTAAGTTTAGATCCAGTTAGTCAGCAAAAGCTGGATCCAAAAACTTTTTGGATCCAGCTCATCAGAGATCCAGATCATTTTTGTATCCAGCTAGTTTGCTGACTAGCTGGATCCAAACCTCCAGAATCCAACATGTTTGCCAACTAGCTGGATTCCAAAAGAACTGGATCCCAATAGGCTGGATTAACCATACGAAACTGAAACTGAAAACTCAAACTCGAACTGAGCCTAATAAATCACACCTTTTACGTGTCATTTCTGGGACATCATTGTTTTTTCACAGAATTTCCGCCTTTTGCGTGGCATGCAGTTTCTTGAAAATAACCGTTGCAGAAATAATTGATTTTTGAGTATTCACAGACCAGCATATTCTGTATTGAAATGAATTACATTGGGGGTGGGGGCGAGGAACGCTCTGCCCCCTAGGCCCAAATTTATTCATTTTCATGCAGGAAGAATTTGTCAAATAGTAGGTTGGCGCCCCCACCCTCAGGGGTCGGCGCCCGCCTCTGGGAAATCCTGGATCCGTCGCTGAGTTGTAGGAGATATCCTTTTCTTGAAGGACGTGTATGAAACAAGAAAGATGTGACTACCGCTTTGCGAACATTCATTGCGTTCTTTAAATCACTGGTTAAGTGTCGTGGGGCAGGACACTGATTTTAATTCTCCAGAGATGCTAATGGGTGTGTTCCCTAGAAACTGATTTTAGTAAATCAGAACCAATTGCTAGTTTATTACTCATCTTCAAAAGAGATTGGCTCCTGATCTGCTACTTGTGTCATTAAGCCAGCAGAAACTCTACACTGTACAGTTGGTGATTATGGACCACCAACCAAAGCACCCATCCTTGTGAAGGGGCCAGTGTAAAGAGAAACTGTTATGAGCCCTGACCAGAGTAATAGAATCACCAAGCCAAAAATATCATGTCAATTCTAGAGATCCTTGCGCACCCAACAGGAGCTTCAGATGATTCTGACTATACTTCATCATGGTGGTCTGTGAAAACTTATATTTTCAAGCACAAATAAATAACCAATAAATTTCTCTAAAAAATAATACTCTGCAATCACATTTGAAATAGGAGCCTTCTGTGACATTTAATTCCAGTGGCGGATCTAGGATTTCCCAGAGAGGGGATGGGGGCGTTATTTGGAAATTCTTCCCAAAAACTGCACATGACGTCCCTGGCGCCCCCGTTAGATCCGCCAATGAATTCATAAATGTGGTTTCACTTTGTAGATTCCCAAAGCCCTCTCAACTAACATACAATACGTAAAAAAACAATACTGTGTCCTCGCGTACTTCTCACATTTCATACCACTGTACAATCCATCTTGCCTCCTTATCATGATGCTAGCATGTGTGGAACAGCCGTTGGTGAACCAAAATGTTTAAACCCAAGAATGGCATTTTTCTAAAGCCAAAAACTATGTTGTTAAGTGACTCAAATTTTTTTGTCAACTTTGTGTTTTGGAAAATTAGATTCCGGAAAAAAAAGAAAGAAAAAATCGCGTAATGTTCGTCGATACTTTTTGACAGTCAACCACTTATCACAAAAGTATGTTGTGGTTTTTTTTGTTTTAAAGAACTAATCTACATTTTGCTGTTTCTCTTCCTCGTGATTGAATACTGAGATTGTGATATAATCAAGATAAAAAACCTCTATAATTTTTGTTACAAATTCTGAAGTTGCAAGTAGGCTAAGGTTTTAGAGCTGTAACTAGGTCATTATCACATTGTGAGAAAAAGCCATGTGCAGTGAAGATGTGTTTAAATACAGTCAATACTTCCCTTCAGTCAGTTTATTAGGTAAGATACGGTTACAAATATAAAGACTCCACATGTAGAATTCGGAAACACACAGCTCTGCGCCTGTTTCAAAGGAAACAAAAGTTCATGATCAATAATACAGAGCATATCTTAAAACGTAAATTTTAGTCACGGACAAAGCAAATGAAGTTTACCGGAGCTTTTCTCAGCAGAAGAAACACAGGAAATACACAAAGGAAATATGTATTTCTTCTGCTGATATCACGGTAACTGTAAACTTCGTGTGGTAATTATTACCGCTCGCGTATGTAGTACGACGGAAAGGTACTGTTTTCAATCTGTTACCCCAGATACCATCCTCCTGTATCTGGGAGGGGGTGTCCCTAGCCAGCACAATGTTACACCCCAGGACAGGACAGGGGTACCCCCTCCGCCCCGAAAGGCTACGCCGCGGGCGGTATGCCTTTTTTGGTCACGCAGGAGGACTTTCTTGTTCAAGAAATGGTAAAGGTAATTTGTGGATAACTTTATTGGTGATATTTTAATTTCGAATAGTTTTAACCGAACATTCGATTGATGCAGCAGTTGAATAAACATTGGTACCCAGTGGCGGATCTACGATTTTCCAGAGGAGGGGGCGCCAACCGTGGTAAAGGTGGGGATGCCTACCCATTATTTTGCCCAATTTTCCCCAAAAACTGCATGAAAATAAAAAAATTGGATCCGGGGGGCGCGTCCTTGTCCCCCCCCCCTTGGATTCGCCAATGTTGGTACCAACCGCAAACGTTCTCTGTATTTCTTTTTGTAGCAAATTGCTAGTTTCTAGACAGATGGCACCGCTGTAGAGGCTCCACATTGAGATGGCGCCGCGGGTACCACCGATGGTGCAGTCCTTCATTGCGCTGCTGGTGCTGTGTTTTCTCCTGCCTTGTTTCATACATCTCATCATCACGCCGCCTTCACACCACCACGTCAACGTCAAATGTCCATCGTTCCATCAGCCCAAAGATAAAAAACAATCTAGTAAGTTTTTTTTGTACACAATTTTTTTTTCACAACACTTACAAGACAGCCTCGCAACAACATTACCAGGCAATACCGACCATTGCGCCCGTCCTTATCATGCCAAACCAAACCTAGCCAGAGGGGTGGGGAGGGTGGGTAACCTGGTTCGGGTACCCCCCCTCCTGCCTCCCAGACAGGACGTGTACCTACGTCCCGTGGACAGGTGGTACCCTACCCCCTTCTCCTCCCCTGCTCCCTCCACGAAGCAGAATCACAGACAGCTTTGAAAACATTACCTTCCCTCGTACTACGTACGTGGTCGGTTACTTCTTGAACAACAGTTCAATTCATTATAGCCACGGGCCCTTTTCCTCCGATCGACCACGTTAAAGATGTTAGAATGAAAATATCGGCTACTAAACGTAAATCTCTCTATCACAAAGCTCATATTTTTTCTCAAAATCTGAATTTTTACAGGTCAGATTCATAGCGAATATCAGCCCAACTGTGCAGCCATATTTGACGAGGACGAGGAGGAACTTAAACTGAGTAGAAAATACAGATGGTGTTATCGTTCAGATGCCATATCCGAGGATGACTATATCACGCAAACTAAAAACTGTGATCTATTCAAAGTAATGCATGGTTACAAACATATAGTCTCTAAAGAGGAGTTGGAATTTCCAATCGCATTTAGTATTTTAATGTTTGAAAATGTTGAACAGGCGGAACGGTTACTGCGAGCTATTTATAGGCCACAGAATGTGTATTGTATACATGTCGACAGAAAGGCGCATTGGAAGGTGAAGAATGCCATGGCAACCATCACCGATTGCCTGGAGAACGTTTTTCTCGTGTCCAATCCGGTAGAAGTAACATGGTCGGAATTTCCGGTTTTACAAGCAGAAATAGAATGTATGAAAGACTTGTGGAAACACCATGTTAAGTGGAAGTATTTCATCAATCTGACCGGCCGAGAATATCCTTTGAAAACAAACTACGAGCTAGTTCAGATCCTGAAGGCGTACAACGGTTCAAACGATATCGATGGGACGTTACACAAGTGAGTATAAAGGTTCGTTTACACGTACCGTCAACGTCACCGTTTTTGTGAGAGGCACCTTTCATCTTTTCAACGTTATGTGTAAACAGCACCACAGGACTGCATTATGCTTTCTTCACACTGAGACCGATGAAATGGCTTAGCCAATAGCATCAATGACGGGGTCTCGATGCAGTGAGAACAGCTTTACACAATTCTATGTAAGCCATTCTAATTGGTCTCGCTATCTGTCTCAGTCTTGGTCTCGTTCTTGAACAGTGTGAATACACACCATGAAACCCATTTATAAACGGTACAAAAACAGTGACTTGAACGGTGCGTGTAGACGAGCCTCAAGTTGTGTCAGTAATGCTACTGTAATATTCCGAATGTCCTTGAATTTGAGATGGTGTCATGGGAGGGACACGCAAAACCTGAAAGAAGGAAATATTCGAAAGCTCATCATTCATCAAAGGCTGAGATTACCGACAAAGACCATTTAAATGTTTCCAAACACCACACATACGTATTGTTTTGATTTCAGACGTCCAAAGCATTGGACGGATTTTGTTTGGTACAATCAGAACCACATCACGACTATCAAGAAGTCTCCTATTCCTCAGGGATTTCTCATCGGTAAAGGCTCCACCCACATAGCCGCAACCAGAACGTTCATAGACTACGTACTGCACAATAAAACCGCTCAGGATATCCTGCAGTGGATGAAGGATATCCGGGCACCTGATGAGCATTATTTTTCCACCTTGAATCACAATCCTCAGAAGGGTGTACCCGGCTCCTATACAGGTAGGAACATTCATTGAATTCTTTGTTCTATTCATTGGGAGATTTCTTTTGAATTACGAGGCCAAAATTACATGCAAACAGGCCAATCGAATCCCATATTTCACACCTTTGCGGGTTGTAGTGCGGCAAACCACCGATTGGTTCAGGCGTCATTTGCAATTTTCTCCTATTGCTTTTTCGACGTCTTTTTCATTCCTCTCTAAAATACCAGGTACGAACCAAATCAGAACTGATTACGTGTATTTGGGAAGCTTAAATATAAAAGTTTCGACTTTACTCGACAAGAGCAAATCCTTACGTTTACCAATTAAGTCCAAAAATGACATGAAACAAACCGAATGTCCGCGAAATCTTGATAAAATCTATCGTTTGGATATTAAAATAAATGAAATAGTGATACTAATATCGGAAATTCCAATATACTTACCGTTGTTTGACATTATTATGTAGCGTGACAATGTAAAAAGTATTAGCAATTAGCATTTCCCCCATTTTGTGTGCCATTCGTAGGTGATCCAGATCTGAAGTATTTCCAGACTCGTTTGAAAATCTGGCAGTCAGAGAGCGAGCATTGCGATGGGCTGTGGTTCCGCTTCATATGTAACCTGGGCACGGGAGATTTGTACCGTCTGCAGACTGCTACCGAACTGTTCGTAAACAAAGTCAAACTCGAGTACGACCCCATTGCTTTTCACTGCATTGAAGAGTGGTTCCACAACAAAACTATTGGTATCAACAAAAAAAATAATTTTGACATCAATTTTTACAAAAAGTTACCATGGGTCAAAAATCATGTCTGATGGCATATTGTTTATGTTTAATTATTTTAATTAAATTAATTTTGAATTCCGGTAGGTTACGATGACGGCGTATTGTTTCATGTTATTTCACAATCTTAAGACAAAGAGTATATTGTTATTTTCCGTAAGGTAAATATCTTAATTATGTAACAGGTTGCGAATAAACTATTGCGAATTCTGAGGAGAGGAGCGAAACCGTTACTGTATTTGGCTTCCGTTGG
>JBCAUG010728310.1:0-26690 GCA_038406175.1 Haplosyllis leylae
TTCCTTCAATAATCCACAAAAATATATAGTAAGTCAATGTGTGACTGTTAGTTTCTGCCTCACTATTTTTATCTAGAACAGCAGCATGTAGAGGACACATTTTGTGGTGATAAAGTGTACAAGCCTGGCTGTCTAGGGTTTCAGTGAGCTCGTGTGTGTATGCAAGTCTGTGAAGTCGACCAATTCAATTACAATGGGAATGGAAGGTGCAAGAACTACAGCCTTCTTACACGTACAATGTCTGCAGACATTCATAGGGTGAGTCTCTGGGGATTAATCAGAATCCGGACCCTTGTAGCTGTTTGAGTTCCGTGTTACATGCTCCCATTCGGATTCCCCATTGTTTACACACGACTGGAATGTATTTGTGGTGATACTTATGAATATCATTCTCATGAAGGATTCCCATTTGCATCACTTTCACGCTTTTGCACTTCAATGTTAACCAATTTTATGGCTGGCTCCCCAGAATTATGTTTAATTGTTTGAATTTCAAATCCCATTTTCGAAAAATTATAAAAGACTTTTGAGATTTCTTGCCCCTTGGACGTTATTAATTGACTAAATATCAATTATGGATACAATGGCTGATCTATTTTGAAATACCTTTCAACAAATTTCAACACAACGCAAGGGGACATAATGACTTGGTCTTGATATTTCTTAAAAGATTTTCAGATATTGAAGTCAATAATACAAAAAAAGTATTGAAAGCTTCATTCCTTTCACGTTCCGCCTTAAGTCTATCAGTATCGATCAACACACAGCCTTTTAGGTTTTCTCACGATTTTGTAAATGAGTTTAGTTTTCACCAGATCTATGGTTTCCATATTTTACAAAAACACTCGCTGTCACTTCTGAGAAAAAACATCCTCTTCTAAACTATTTTACAGTAATAGCTGGAAGTCTTTTGTATGCCCTCATTTCATAACAGTTGTTCATGATGAATTGCTGGAGTTCCAAGTGACAGCTTGATCATCACATTGTTGAGCTTCGTATTACCGATAATTCCCACATGCTCATCATAATAGATCTCTAAATATTCTCAGTTATTGTGAGAGAATAAGTGGGATATTTGATATATGTCTGGGACAGTGGTTTCTCGGTTTTTTTCTTGGAAAGATACAACTGCTGAAGTGGTTTTGCGTGGGTGTACTTGTAATGGTTCAGACAAGAAAACTTCTTGTCGAAGGCTAAGCGCCCGCTTGCCAATGGATCCCATGTTGCAATGGGGAAGGAAGGGGTGGTATGGGTGTGCCCACTATCCCATGATGCAATAGAAATGGAGGGGTGAGGCAGGGGGTTATTGCGCCCTATTAAATAATGCAATGGGACTGGACCCAGCCCCTGCAAACAGAATAACAGACACAACTAAAAGCATTACCTTACCAAAATGCGTGCGGTAGGTAACAATATGCACTTAATGAGATGTCATTTATGCCTCAAAAGAGCTAATGGAAATGTTTAATTAACAAAACTCTTAGGCCATTCAACATCTATCAAGAATTATTTCAACAGAGAATCACTGCCTATCAAGTTCCACAAAAAGTCGGTAAGAAGGCTTCATTTCCATAGCTACAGAGACTATAGCATACATTAAGTGGCCCTGTCTCTGTCTACAACCAGGTTTGTGTAAATGAACACCGAAGAAACATCCAGTAAGTCTGTAACAGCATTTACTCCTTGCTCCTAAATGGCTGTCAATACATTGAAGGAAAACGCATTTACAATTTGACCCAAGACCCTCATGTGTGTTCTGAGCTCTCTGAATCAATAGATAGAATACCAAGTAGCTTACTGTACATTTGACCTCTCGTTTTTTTTTCTCGGTGACTGCTGATGTGGACAATTCACCAACACATTACCGGTTCACATCACCGAAAAACTTCACATCATTAAAGGCTCGCTTACACGGACCGTCAAAGTCACCGTTTTATACCGTTTAAAAACGGGTTCAATGCAGCCCGGTGGTGCGTATAACTTGCAAACATAGAAATTCTTAGGAAAATAACGATGAACACGTAATAGCTGGTATACTAGACAGACATAATATGTAGATATTTGAAGGCCTCCGCTAAAAATTGGTAACGTTGACGGAACGTGAAAACGAACTCTTTGAGATGCACAAAAAACCTTAAATATTCAACAGTAATAAACTTATATTTTTCTTTGCAGATATTATCATGTCCAGATGATTGATGAGCTAAGCCGCTTCGTGAGTTGTTTCTCCCCACTTGATGCCATCTGACCTCACAGGCATTAAGACACCATAAGTGTTACGCGCAGTGAGACCACAAAGGTTACGCTTCGTAATTGATGTGATTGTCAAAGGAAATATATTTCACTCTCTAATTACAGGCGAAAGCTGCGACGATTGTCACTTGGAATAGACTTGATACAAGGTTCAATTAGAAGTAATGAAAGGATAACATTCCAATAAAAAACTTGGATTCAAACTTTGGAGGCTGCGAATAGTTTTACAATCTGTCGTAAAGAATGGGCAACCTAGGCTAGTACTTAAGTGTTCGGATGGTACAATTGTGGTAGAAACGTCACGAGCAAATGGGTTCCGGTGTAACTTTTTGGTGTTCTGGGCATCCCAGGCGGAAGACAGGGGCATACTCCAATGCAAGATCTATTGAGTATGCCCCTTATCTGTACTGGAATACAGGTGTGTATTAAAACGCTACACCGCGTAAATTCTGAGCAATTGTAACAGCGATGACGCGTAACACTGTTTCCCAGTTGAGCCATGTGCACCAGCTTCGCAACCAAAACGAAACGCATTTCCCCAGAACTCAACTCCTTTCCAGGTATTGTGTAAGGAAGATGCTATCAAGATGATACAAACCTGTCACCACAAAATTTAGTAATATCCTTCAGTAATCATTGCCAAATAATAAGTATCATTTAAAGTGTCTACTTGTAACGGCTTAAGTCTGATACAAATGGAACTGGAAAATGATGGATGACATGATGATACATTTTTGATGATAAATCTTTCTGTTGCCTGAAAGACTTTTCTGATGAGGCAAATTACACAGATAATTGCAAATGTTACAAAAAAGTAGTAATGCCACAACAAGGGCTTGCTAAAAATGTTGTATCAGTGGCTTAATTTTGGAAGACTTTAAATGCATCAACCAAGGACATCAAATGAAAATAATCAAATCTAAAACAAAATTACAAATCAATTAAACGTCAAAATCCAACCATTACAACTTTTCAAAGGTTCTAAAACAAGTTGATTTAATTTATATTTTAGATTGAAGCAAAGCACATGCTTCATTAATATAAATTCTCATTCTGTAAGAATTGTCTTATTTTCTACAAAATTAGGTTAAGTACCATCTGCAGACACCAAACTATTTCAGCATAAATTTAATTATCACGTAATAAATGTCCCACGGCAGATTTCCCTTTGCTCATGAGAGATATCCAAGGAAATTTTATGGCACCAGAAGTGAGAATCTCATCCTTGAGGGATTAATCAAGACTCAAGCTTCATTTAGCTTAATTGTTATCCCAGGTACATGCTTTGATTAAGATTTCCTGAACATAACATTTGACTATGGAAACAACATCACAGCATATAGAATAGGATAGTTTAACCAGTTTCACATTATCACAAATTCAGGGTTGGTTTTCATGCTTGATTGCTTGGATGTGGTTTTCAATTTCGGTCTAGTCAAGGTGATATCTACTCATTTTAGGCACAGGTGGCATAAACTTTTGTGGTTGTACAGCAAAATGAAGTGTCAAGATACGATTCTGTGCAATGTTCCATTTAGCTTCCATTAACGGCAGTCTGAAAGAATTTCTGGGAACCGGAAGTTCACAAACTAGTATGTATTTTGTGAATAGTGCAAGAACTGTTTGCCTTTAAAATAAGCAGCTGCTGTTACATGCCCACGCAAACAATATCTTAATACATTAATTGAAAGAAAATAACCAAGGATGTTTAACACAAATGTTCTTATTTCAGGGAAAGGAATGTCTTATTTCAGGGAAAGGAATTTAAATACGGACACTGCACACATTTTTGCAGCTAAACTGAACATCATGTCACAAAATATACATGTAAAAGGCATTCTGACTGAGATATAAACATTGTGGTGTGATTCTGCATTGTTTATGACGGTTCATATCCAGCATAAACGATTATTACGCCTAACCTAGTTCAGTTGGGTAAACATTATTATCTTGAAATAATGAGGCGAAAGATGTTACTTCTCATGTTTCCAGCCAATGAACAAATACTTTCAGTCCAGAATATGTTTTTGAGTACTTTCCCTTCCCAACGTGGCTTGAAAATGTGTCACATATCATCAAATGTTGTCCAAATTTGACACATATCCAAAACATACTGGTACTCTCCAAAAATATCTAGTCTGTGATTAGATTTATGAACCGTTTCTTGTAAATGGTGCATTGCGTATTGGACGCATTTTATTGTGCATTGTTGTTAAATGGGGTTCAGAAATGTCACTGCAATACCACGTTGGTTTGCGCGAAACAGATCCAATCTTTATGCGGTCCATACCACATTACCTAACCAGAAAGCCCATATTTATGACTTTGCGAAGATTTCTTTGCGATGGAAGAAATAAATCTTGGTCAAAATCTCATACATTTAAAGGACAGACACCTACTTCTGGCTAACGCCTATTCCTTGCACGTTTTGCAATTTATATGAACTGGACTCTTCAGTGACTTATTGGTATATCTGGAAAGGCCATCTCCCTGGGCTTTCTATTCAGTATTCCTTTGCCCAAAAATAAGGATGACGAGCTGGAGCTAAATGGTCACCAATTTGCAAATTAAAACAATAAACATAGGACGAAAACAACACTTGATTGGTTTATTTTCTCTCATTGTCCACATTCCAGCCAATTTGGCGTATTCATATGACTTGAGTGGATTGTCTCATTACCATTATTAAGTAAGTAAGTGTATCAAAAGGATTTCAAGCCATGAAGAAACCAAGTCCAAAGGAGCCTCGTGGGAAATCATTATATTATTCACAACATGAATTTATTGTATCATTTGTCATGTTTGATGAGACTGCAAGAAAACCGTCCTTTGTTGTGTGCATTCTTAACCAAACTAATTTGTTCTCATGGTATTTCTTCCATAAGAAAGTTTTATCATTCCGATACAATCACTGCTAAAAGGTCCTACAATATGTAATCGGTAGGCAGAAGGACATTTTCATATCTCATGGTAGTGTATGCTATTTATGGAACCCAATCGTCTGGCAATATTATTTTGATTTCACGGTAAGGATAAGATGATGTTTTTTTCATACGCCTTGCCCAATGTAAATAGATCTATATGATTGATGACGGATTCTAATGTGGGACTTGGCTGTCCGGTCTGGACAAACTAAAAATACGAAAAAGCTTGTGGTTCCAAAAAAAGAAATTAGCAGAATTCCAAACCTGGGACGACATAATAACGTTGTGTTGGACTTTTGGAGACATTCATCGAAAGTACTGTCATTCCCTAATCACACCTGGTATCGATATAGTTTCACAGCCTGCTTTTAATTTAAACAGTGAGTTTCCTGTTAACGTTGCTGCATACATTTCTCATGAAGTCCAATCAGTATAATAAAATTAGGTCGGGACGTTGCAGTGACATCACAAGCTAGCCCGTTGCTGTGTAATGATGTAACTGATAAACAAGTTAGATGATTGGCCACCTAATTATCATAAAACTGCCAGAACATTGCCTCAATCCCCCAAATTCCCCATTCTATCATTAAGCTGACTCTAAAAGAGCCAGCGAAAATATGAAATAGATATTAACATGATATTACAGAAATAACATTATGTGGATTGACGCTCGAATACCAACACTATTAATTACCACCAGCGTACTAAGTACGACAGGAAGTTAATATTTTCAGTTTGTCTGTTCACTAGGGGTGGGGGTACCTGTCCTGATCCTGGCTGGGGGTCGGTACCCTGCCTGGTCCTGGCAGGGGGGTTTGTTGGATACCCTGTCCTGACTCCAACCTCACCCCCTGGCAGGGTACCCACTCCCACCCTGACCTGGGACAGCCCCCACCCACCCCACCCCTCTGGCCAGGACTAGGACAGGGTTCCACCCCTGCCCCCACCTAGGACCAGGAGAGGATACCCACCCCACCCCCTCCCCAAGACTAGGACAGGATACCCACACCCACTCCCCACCCCTCCAGCCCTCTCTGGCAGGACACGCCATGAACAGCATACAGCACGGATGGTATGCCTCTTGCGTTTTCACGGAGGAGGTTTTTCTTGTTGCTAAATGATTTCAGTGAAGGCGGTCAGCACTTAGATCGCCGTCAGTAAAATCTTCAAAATTAGAAAAATGCAGAGATTAGTAACAAAAAAGTCTCCAATCCGGAAAAATACGTATTGAAATGCAGCAGAAAACTACACAGGATCACAATCACTACAACTAATATTCATTGCACGATCTTCATTCCACATAAAGTGATACTTATTCGTCTTCTAAGCATATCTAGCATGAACAGATTTCTGTGGAATTGCGAAGTCCGGCTCTAAGTTTCCAACAATGGTTTATACCATTACCCAATTGACGAGAACAATTACATTCAGTTCTTTAACCCTGTGGAACAGAGCACATTATTTGTAGAATTAGGATGGTTAAAGCAATTTGGATTCAGAGAAATAATGACTAAAGCCATTGTATGCGTGTCAATACACATCCATGGATTTATCAACAAAAATTGTTAACACTGAAAAGAAATTTTGAGCAGCTGGTCAAACCATCATTTCAGTGATCAATATGAATAAATCACAAACACAAAGCAATTTGCATGCTGTCAGAAGAATGTGGAAAAGCACTTTACCACCTTTTCCTGGTTACACTGTAGTTTTTCAATGAACAAAAGTGCTATCAAAAGTGCAAAGTCTACAGTAAAAGGGTGTGTTCAGTGGAATCTAACTTAAACCTATGATTTATGAACAATATTAAAGCCTCATCTTTCTTGGCCTAGATATTGGATTTTAACAAAAATTTACAGTATCGTTCCTGCGGGTAATGCTTCGTTGAAACTAAGATTAGATACCGAAGTAACAGTTTGATAGGCCCACATTTTCCATACCTATAAGGGGCGTATACAAACTTAAAGACTTTTAAGGCAATGCTGTAGTCATAGTCGCAAGTGTTTCTTTTTGCCAATGAATGAGCATTGCTTTAAAAGCCTGTAAATTAGTTAATGACCATGGCCTTGTTGATTATCAATACAATGTTCTCGCCTTTCAGGCTCGAACATTCTATTTGATAATCAACAAGGCCTAGGTCATTAACTATAACAGAATACCTCTTTGTGTTTTCCCTGGGATGCGCAGTACATCGTTTTGAGATGTACTGAGCAAATTCGGGACATACAGGAATGGGGCAAGTGCAGGAACAAAAAGGAGGAACAAAAAGGGGCAACAAAAATTTATTTAGGTCTGGAGGTTAATATGATACAGCAGGCAAAGAGGCAAACTATTGCACACAAACCTAGTCAGAAAAAAACCCATAAAATTGTTCATTTGTTTTCGCATTTATGTTGGTGAATTTCTGTTTAAACTTAATTCTTGTTGACACAGAGAATGATGTCGCCGATAACAATAGACACATAGTAAAACAGAAGAATGCCTCCAATCAGTATTGATACTCCAGAAAAACTGATAACAATTGCGGAATCAGGTTGTTTCCTCATTCACATGGGGAACCAAATCAATACATTTCACTTCGATCCAATTATAGAACAGATAGCAAGTGCGTGGAAAACAAATGCGACAGATATGTCTGAGTGACTATCATGAATCAAGATATTTCTCTCGAGCCCCACGAGCATATGCCCACTGATACAAACTCCCTGGGTCCAAAGGAACAACATGGGCACGCATTGACTGGGCATTGATCAACTCTTGGAAAACTAATGACCCCAGGGAAACTGAAGAAACCACAGAGGTTAATGGAATTAAGTTTACCTTATGCTTCATGCTTTTGTAACCAGAACTATCAGTTTGACTGCCAACTATATTCAGTCATACCACTGCCTCTCAAGACAGACCGAGTAAATGGAGTAGAGAAGGTTTCCGATTTGATAACAAATGCTACCGCAATCGATAAACCGTGAAAGTATCCGATTTTCTTCTGGAAGTAGGTTAATATTTATCATGAACGTGGATACAAGGGTTCATATTAACTACAATTTTCCAAATTTGAAAGGAGCGGTGTTGTACAAGCCATGTCAACGCAACCTCTAATTTTGGAGGAAGCCTGTCTTAAAAATCAGTGCTTAAACTGAAAGCTTTTGATTAAGCCATGTTAAATACTTTTATAAAATATGAGCATTTTTGCTAACAAAACCTTTAGTTCTGCAGGCACGCTTTGCAAAAAATACGCAACATCAAGCCAATGATTTTCCCACTCTTTAATCCGCCAAATAACAAAAAGTACCTCGCGAAAGAAAGCTGCTCGATTTAGACTTTAGCTTCTTTGCTGAACTTGACACAAACACAAATCTACATTACTTTTCTCTACAGGGTATACTGAGACACAACAGAAAACATATTTTATTCTGTTTCATGGAATGAAGCAACACTACCACAATAGACTTACAGTAATCACCTTGCTTCATTCCATTAGGCTTTTCTCTCGGATATTGTCCTTTTCACACATCTACCAAATTTAGCCGATGTCGGGCTCTGGTGGCCTGGAACTTGCCTTACTAAAGCCGCTTAGGTCAGACCTCTGGCAGATAATTCCTCAATAAAAAGTCCGTCTGAGGAAAAGAGTAGGATCTCATGAATGTAATTTAGAGAGGTTGTTCTCTGGCTGATATTCTCAATATTAGGCACATGGAAACAGTTGTTGTTCAGTTTCTTGTTACTATTTTTCAATGTCTGTAAATTGAAAGAGAGAACAAGAAGAATCATCAATTAGGATTGATGTCATCACATGCCATTACTCAAGGTCTGTTCACATGCTTTCCTTATCACAGCCATTACTCAAGACAAAGAATCGTTTGGATGATTTCCATCAAGACAAAATGCAGCATTTGCTGCTTGGGGAGGACAACCACCATGGAATACTATTGTTATCTCAGAAAGAAACATGACGTTGTCTTTTCCTGTGCCTTACTTCCTGTTAATTGGACTGAATGATTAATGATAGATGATGGAAAACTTTGAACCAAATTACCTTCGAAATAACTAAAAAATCCGAACACAGCTGTTTTATTTTCCAAGTAATATGTCAATGACATAAATTACAAAAATGAAGAAAACTCAAAACAAAGGCTTTTTTTAATTTTTCAACAATGATCGATTTCAATGTTGACTATATTTTAATTTGTTTCATTTTAGGTTGTGAACAGTTGAAAGGTTTCTTTTTTAATACACTACAACTTCCAAAAATACTATGTTACTCCTACTTCAAGACAACGTTCTGATAAACAGATTTAATTCGAAAAATGTTACAAAAGGTCAATATTAAAGAAGTACTTCTTCAAGCCAATTTCTTGCTCTCTTAAAAACTTTTGAGTCTTGTTAGCTTTAAAAGCAGTTGTTCACTTTATTTTTGCTTGACCAGCCTGAGCTAGATTTACATTCATCGACAAATTGTCTTTAGCTTAATTCAGGAAGAAAAATCAGGAAACCCGTGATTCTTTAGTTTTTGAAAGTAAGAGCACATGACGAAAAACAATTTGGCAAGCAATCTATGGAAAAGGGAACCGTCGGAAAAATCTCTTCCTTTGTAAATATTTGATTCCTAGCTTCAAATGCATTGAACAAATATGTAACGTTTCTATCATAAACACTACTCGGTGGGAATTGTGTACTTTAGGAGACCTGTGGGAAATTATTGTATGAACTGAACTGATAGATTTATACGAATTGGAAGCCTGCCCACTGCCAAATGTTGAAAAAGTCCCTCCCATTCGTTGACTGGTGTTCGTAGTTCAAAGATACATATCAAAGACTTGAGAGGAATTCCAAACAAAGTTAAGTACTGTCAGTTGAACTGTGACAAGTACACTGAAGATTGTCTTATCGAGCTGGATTCTAAAAGTTTGCATTTAAATGCACGGCGTACCCAATGGACAGTAGGCAGGAATTGTGGCCATGGAGACTGTGCCCCATGCTGGCAGACTGGTCCTCAGTGATTGCGTGGAAACACTGTGCTTCAGTTGAGTTTGACTGATGATACATCTACTATATCTGTACACGAAAGTTACAGATATTGTAGAGCATAAAACAACATGGATAAAGGACCTATTCTAAATCAGGACGTCCCCATTTTCTCTCATGAGGTTGCAGACATCCCTAAAAACTCTACTGTACCAGAAGAACAACATGGGCACACATTGACCAGACATTGATCATCTCATGGAAAACTGATGACCTCAGGGAAACTGGTGAAACCACAGAGGCTCTTGGAATGAGGTTTACCTTATGCTTCATACTTTTGTTACCAGAACTATCAGTCTTGATCGGAAAGGTTTTCAGTCAAAAATGTTTCCTCGGGGGATATTGCAGTAAAACAACTAACTATATTTCCTTCTCCCACCGCAGAACAAAATAAAAAAATACAGCATAAAACATAAAGAAAGAGAAGTCGTCATTTCTTTCCATCAACTAGTAAGATAACTATCAAACTTGTAAAGACACAAACTCACCTTATTTTCAAACCCCCCCATAATTTACCCTTATTCTGTTGCAGAAAAAGTAAAGATTCAAGTTACTAAAGTTGTCAAGTTTGGTGAAAGATTTTGTGGCTGAGGTTAGATGGAAAGATCCCCTACGTATCACCCAAGGACGTAAAAGGAGAACGAGTTAGGAGAAAAAGAGAGAGAGATGGCACTGCAGTGAGAAAAAAATCATTCACTGTTTGAATCACTATGTTTTTGTACTTTTTATTTTCCTTTTGATAATCTCAAATCCCAGACTCCTTTTGCAGTAAATAGAATAAGACTGTGGATTTAGTTACACAAGGTAGAAGGTTTCATTCGGTGAAGGTCCTCTGATATTGTATTCGTTACACGCCTCTTGATTTAACTGACCGAAGAATGTAGTGGCCTGGAGGCTGCCTCGGCTAACTAAGTGAGATTTCCTCATGTCGGTACAATCTACATAAGAAAAGGAGGGCCTATCGATACAATGTAGTAAAGGAATTTCCATTATGCATTGAGCAGACCGAAAATGTTCCCTCTGACTTAAGTAGAGTTGTTCCCAAATAGACTGTATTGATCCTTGTAGTAATCTAGAAGTTGTATTTTATTAAATGCGAAACAAGTATACGATGTTCAATTTATCAAAATATATCCCAAGAGAATTTTTTTATTTGGTATTTTAAGCTGATATAAACAGTCCCAATTATTTTTGGTTCAGTTTCCATGCCATGATAATCCGTTCATAATTCACACAGAATTTCAGTAAGGTATTCGTGAAGAACAAAGCATAGATTACAAAGTACCTGACGATTATCCTTTTCATCCCAAACGTCTGTGAAATATGTGAGTGTGTACCCATTAACGTATATCTTCTCGTTTTTCTTTGGAAGAAATTCACCTACCACCTGGACCTTTACCCACCAAGGCGCTTTAGAGACAGTAACAATATGGATGTTCATTGAAAGCAAATTGCCATACTTAAGCTGTGTTTATCCTTCAGCAAACATAAAGCAGACAATTGGTTTCTTTAAAGTCAATAAACATCTCTTATACACTTCAACAAACTTCCCCTAAAGAAGAAAGCGCCACGCAGCTTCGGACCATAAGTTCTTCGTAATTTCACGTTTACAGGTAAAATACTTTCCTTTTTGTATCCTTTGAAATGGTATATCATTGAAAATACATGTGATTATATTACGTTTCTTTGGCAAAAATTGTATTAAAAATCAAAGTTGGAAACAATTAGTCCCAACAACTGTCGTCTCATTTCCCACTTCCTTTCATCACTTTGAGTTCACTGACACTTGAAAATAGAAAGTCCGATTCAGATAAGTCCCAACAATACTTGTAAGGGCACTTATGTGAATCAATGAGGCTCGGTTGCCATCCTGGTGTCCTCGAGGTCAGCAGGTGTCACATTGGAGGTGAATCTGGGGAATGCATTGCACACAGGCGAAAAAGTATGCAAGCAAGGGATCCACCCTGGCTTTGAAGTCCAAGGCAGATGTCAGCAGAAGTCCAATACAGGAGTATCAATGAAAAGATCCAATTCACATAGCTCTTAGTGCAAACATAATTTTAGGTTTTCCCAAACTACAACATGTACAGAACAGATGCATTGAAATATCAGTACAAGAACACATAGTTTCTATCATAGTTTCGCCGCGTTTGGAATAAATCCACACAATCAGCGCCATTTACTTCTTCCATTGCAGGGATATGGATTATATACCAGATATTGTACAGGAAAGGACAAAAAGTAATTTCCCAAAGGCAATAGATCTTGTTTTTCTGGTCAATGTCTCACCAATGTTTAGATAATGTCTACTTATTCAGTGAGAGACTTTCTACTTGGCCTCAAAACTCCTTAGGAGGTTATCAAAATATTTCCATTTTGCCAATGAAGACTGATTCAATCCGCTTTTCTGCTTCAGGTGTGCTCTCAACATTCGGATTTAGATCTACAATAGTTTGATAAAGCACTTTTTCTCTTCCTATTTGCCCTATTTAAGCATTAACTTGGACATCAAATATAAAACCATGGTAGAAATTAGCCAATTCTGTTGGAAAAAAATTAGGAACTTTCCCTATCTTTAAGTTGAAAACTTTAAGGTGTCTTATCCATAATTCAAACTACCCACAATCCTTAATTTAGAAACTGCCAAGGTCTCAGAACTTTATTCCAAAAAAGTTAAATTCTTACCAAAATAATTCACATTTCCTTAGATTGGTTCAGAATCTTTCATCAAATTGTAGTAATTAAGTTAGTCCTATTTAAGGTGTTATGTATTGTAAAATTGTTTGATATGCTCTACAAACAGGTTTGATCACAAAAACTAAATTTAGCTTTGATTTTTGATACAAGTCGACTTCGTGTTCAGATAGGTGGAGTTTTGAAAAAAAAAGTATTCCCTCCGCGTATCCTAATTTAGCTGACCTGAAGCTCCAGCGGCATGCAGACCTCTTCGGTAAAACCACTTAGATTAGAGCCAAGCTACATAATCCCCCAATCAAAATGTCCTCCAAGGAAAACTGTGGCTACTGGTAAAATCAGCTTAGCATATCATTGGAACATCCTATACATTAAAAACATTTTCAATGTGAAAGTACATGGGAAATTGTAATGATCGCGACAAGAGTGTCCGTACATGTATCATAAATCAGAACATTTGTTCTCTCTCAGGGGATTATGAACAACTCTATAATGCCCTGATAAAGCTGGAACACACACTGGCTAGACATTGATCATCCTATTGAAAATAAATGACCTTAGGGAGCACACGGAACGATGGAAAGTCCTCAAATTGAGTTGACCTTTTACTTTTCCTCTTTGTGAGCACCACTATCAGCTTCTATTGAGGTGGAATTCAGTCAAACTAATGCTCTCAAAATGGTTTATAAATGGAACAAAAAAGCTTGTGAATTGCCCATTATCTTAGTTTTGCCCATTTCTAGCTGCCTATTGAGCATAATTATAGTGCGAATATTTTTGTCCTGAGCGTAAGACTTTCAGCCGTTTTAACACATGTGCTCCGCACTCTAATATGTCAATGCTTAATCGGGGTTTTCACTAGAAGCAAATCTGACAGATCTGACAGTAATGAAATGCTGTTTTTAAGAATTAAAACAATTTAAATTTTAAGGATAAAGGTTACTTAATATTTCCAGTACTTGCTAGTTTGTGTGCACTTCAGCAAATAATTAACACCTATGATAGCAAGGAGAAGAACTCCATTTCTAGATCTGTAAGATCTGTCTCATCTGACAGAAATGGGTATTGTGAAAACGTAGATTGTTTTGTAATTTTTACCACAGTAATAAAGTGTTACGATCAGTCAATAGAAAAATGATGATGATATTCCCACCACAAAACCAGTACTGAAAAATCGTTTGTTACTTTGCGCCATTTATCCTTGTGATGATTTATGTGGACAAATACTGGAGTAGGAGCTACTCTTACATCATTGTCTCCATTCATACATTCGATATTGGTGATGGAGAGCAGAAAATTGCAGTACTTAAGCTGTATCTATCCTAAAGCAAATATAAAACAGACAATTGGTGACTGAAAGCACAAAAGAGCCTTGCGAAGAATGTCCTTTAGATCTAATATTGATTCTTATATCTCATTACTTTGTAAATAACCGCCTTTAAAGTCGGTTCTCCAGTAAGAGACTTTAGAATGGAGAGTGGGCACTAATGTAATCTTTCAACACAAGATTTCATGTTTTAGAGATGTCGACTACTTTTTGTTGCAACATAGCTTTTCTATTTCTAATCTTATCACAAAACAATGAAAGAGGCTTCTTAACTTAAATTTACATAGGCGATATTCAACTCTCACAATTCAAAGTCACATTTGAAAGTTTATGTTGTTACCGCCCGCATCCGAAGGATGTACAAGTCGGTACAAGGAGGTACAAGTCAGGCTGAGTACCCCCCCCCCCAATACAAGTCAATTTACAAGTCAGGTTGAGTACTCCCGCAGGAGGACTTTCTTGTTTACTTTTAAGAAAACTCCGTGGAAGACCATTATGTTCAAATTCATGGTATCAGATTAGCATGGATGGCACAGGAGAGACGAGTCAATAATGATGGCAAAGGCTTCTCCGAAATGGTGAAGAATACATGTTCACAAATGACCTCTTCATGTTATTTCTGTGGTCAATGTCGTGTCGTTTGTAAATCAATAAACAAGGCACCAAATGGCCTGTTCATGACTGAAATTGAATGTTCCATTGCAGGGGCGAGTCAGATGCTTTCTAGGGAGTATGCTACATTCTTGTATTATGAGTGAAGTCTAGACTTTCCACGTATTTCGGATAAGCCAAATTAAAATTTTATTCTAAAAATTGTTTTCCTTGGTAATTCAAGATATCCTTAGGTAATGGAAAAATGGTAACACATGTTGTAGTGTTTACGTGGTGACATCAGAACTGAAAAGGTTCTTGCGTCCATTCTGTGTACAAGTGCCAATGACTGCGACAAATACACATTTTACCTTTGATACTGTTTGGTCTAATTGACAAAAATAGATAATCAGGGATTTCACTTCAGTTGAATACATTTTTCTCAGAACCCACATAGCATAGACCTATAATGAACCACTTTGTAACACCTAATTCACACATTTGCTACCCAAAACTTTATTATCATGGCCTTTTTTGCAAAGAATATAAACGACAAACTTGTTTTTATGATGCCAAGAGACGATTTACCGAGCGCAACCATTTTCTGGTAGGAAATTGGAATTGCCTTTGGTGGACGGGTTGTTTGCAAAGGGAGCTGCACACAACAGCTTCAAGCAATTATGTCAGAGGTTCTCCAGAAAAGAAGAAAAGAATGCTTGTTCACATATGACCCAAAACCGCTTCTTTCCCTCAATGGCTTTTGTATGTCAATATAAACATTAACTTACATGAATTAATTCGGTGGCTCTTATGGGCTTTTTTCCTTTACCATTCAAACCAATGGCGGGCATTACGCAAGAACTCATTTAAACATACGTAAACCATGGGAGCATTGCAAATAGATTCTGAATTTTGTATTCCTTGTGTTTTACTTTACTTCATCAACGTCAAATTTCGTATTGACTGGAAAGAATGATTTTGCTCCATTACAAAGCACTCAAAGTAAATTTCTTTACAGGGCATTCATTTGTTAATTTCTCCAGAGTACCAGCTCAAAATAGCTAAAATCGAAGCTTCACTACACAATGTAATAACAAAGAGTCTCTGGGACTAACAATATCATTTGGGATTGAAAGGACCATGTAGTTCCAATAGTAAATTGCCCTTCTTTGAAAACCAGTATCAGTTACACGGCAGCCGTGTGTTCCTGCATACTGCTTCCTGATGATGTCAATTAAACTTTTACTTTACCTTTATATATCATTTCTTACTGAAACTTTTACATATCCTGCGGAAAGTTTTACTTATTGCAATACAATAATAATAAATAAATGAATGGAAATAAATGGAATGATCAGTGAAACGCAGTGCTATGTCTTATCGAAGTCAACAATATGCAACAGATGAAGATGAGGAACGATTTAATGTGTTTATTTAAGATGATATTTGAAAAACGGAGACTCTCCACTCATAAAGTCCCAACAAATTCTTGTGAAAACTCTACAATGTGTCTAGAATAAAGTCTTTTTTAAAACTCAATCAGACACCGAGCCATAATTACTGGATTCGAAAGAAAGTAACTTAACATGCCAAATTTTCAAAATATACACATTGGGAACCTGACTTATAAGGTAATAGAATAAACAAACCAATTCTTTATATCCTTGTTTTATCCGAGATTCAAACGATGAAAATTGTATCGTTAGAGAAAATTCTGTTGAGGTAAGAATTACCCACTGCAGATCAACCATCAAATTTTGTTCCAATTCGACTGAAAACTTTCAATTTGACTCTATCTTCTATTGCCTTGAGCTAAAGTGGGCTCCTAATAGACACACCAAAGGACAGTCTGGAGGGAAATTAGATAAAATTGTCAACATAAGGAGTCTTCGTAACCTTTCAAGTTTCTTTTTTCTAATTTCAGAATGTGTCTTTTAATCATGGAAAAGTTTTTCTCAAAGGTGCGAAGTTAATTTGCACGGTTGTAACATTGATTCGCAGTGAACGAAACCTTGAAACAACTACACCTGGTAAGAACACCTGATAAACTACCAAAGTACTTACGGTTCTTACTGGGGATAACATAACAATGGAGTTTTTTCGTAACAGAACGGAAATTCAGTGAATTCAGGGAATCTCACAAATCACTGAAAACATGAAAAAGAGTCAATTTAGAGATCTTCTCAGTCACCCCGTGTCTTTACGCCGTTGTGGTAGAATACAGTAATGCTTATAAATGTGCTTAAAATATATGTAAACATTCAGGGAAAACTCGAAAATTTCGTAACACAAATCCGATGGTGAATGGGTAAATCCACGGGGAGATGAACCATCTTGCTAGAACGTTCTGTACGAGATTCCGAAATAAAAGTAGTAAAATTCCGAAAGAAAGTTTCAGCAGCTTTTTTTCTGGTTTCAACAATAAGGTAAACAGCTGTGAAGCAATAAACCAACATGCAACATCTACAACAGGAATAACCTCGTCAGCTCCTCACACAAAAGATATCAGAGACCACTACATGACAAACGGTTGACGTTTAGAGGATAAACGGACTGATCCATCGCTTCTAGAGATCTGCATATATCATTAAAGGAAAAGAAAATTCAATTCAGGAGTGAACTCTGCAATATTGGATTGGCCCAGAAGTTACTGGTTTCAATACAGATTTACACTGAACTTGCTTCAATGTTCCGCATTAGCATTCTGCTGATATCCATAGGCCAAAAGAACACTTTAATCTGAGCTTATTTATGATGCAATGAATATAATCTGCAATGCCTCAGGCCTTCACACTATAATGGCATTTACTTAAGACTAGCAGTGAAGAAAACAGGGGGAAGGTGTGAACATGATAAAGCTTATTGCACCATAAGTGTCCATCTATTTGACTCTAAAAGCTGTTTTGCCTACAGGCTGGCATTATAAATCTCTATAAAAGCGAGAAAGACCACAACACCAGTTTTACCATGGTTAATTCATTGCTTACGATGCATTTCCCCGCATACTTCTCTGTGGAAATTCAATTTCAATAGGCTTGTGGAATAGAAATCATCTTTAGTGTAAATTTAACGGAAATTTAAGTACTGTGATTATGTGGGATTTGCTTTCAATCTCAATTCAAATTACTTGCATGTTTGTAAACTTTAAGTGATTTATTCTGCTTACGAGAATGACAGGCTTACCTCTGACAGGAACGTAGACATTGAGATTGAGGCACTCCTCTGCTTGTCTCTCTAGGAATGGTATAATCCTTTTGAAGTGTTCAACCCTTCCCACGGGTAAACGTTTCAATAGATCCTCTTCCCTAGGTATCTTCTGCGGGCACACTGGACGGAACTTTAGTGCCACTCTGATACCATCCCAGGTCTCCATGGGCGAGGTAGGCGGCATGAAACGTAGTTCGCCTCCGAGAACCGAGGCATACTGGAGACCTAGATAAGCCTCGACTAAGGGTAAATTGGTATCTGGAAGGGTTATCAGTACTCCACGGATCTCTCCATACTGCGTGCGAACCACCCTGGGACTCATCTGACTGGTGAATAATCTTGCATCAGTGGCAGGCAATACAACTAGAAGAAAAGCCCACAACATCCAGGTAGTAGTTCTAGACTTCAATTCTCCCTTTTGCAGTGCAGTGGAAATAACAGAACAATGAAGTTGGTTGGGCCGCCCAGGCCGTGAGTTTGATTTGGAAAAATGGTGGCGATTCTGGACCGACCTGGATGTGATACTAGCACCATCACACACGCTTGGCACCGAGGAAATGACCAGTGAATAGTACTTTCCCACAAGATCACAGAGGCCATTATTCAGCGGCACCTTCTCTATGGGCAGCCAGTCAATGAACAATAATTGAAGGATAAAGGCGCACATCCGAACTGGCCATAGATCAATGGGCATGGCTGTGAAGCTAAAGGGCGCAGGTTGCGAAGGACTTGGACCTTTCAGCCCTGGCATTACAGTTGTCACAGTGCAACTACAGATGTGTAACATGATGAATTTCTTAATGTAGCCCGTGCAGATCTACAAACCTACTTTAAAGGCGCTCAGTTGATTTAGAATGCTACTGCAATTACTTTCTACCTTAATAACCAAATGTTTTCTCTGGTAGCACATTAGGTGAAATACTGGCTACCTTATCCAATTTGACTGTACATAGAACAAAGGGATTTATGTTCAGATAAATAACGCACACTAAAAGGGAAACACCCAATTTACATTCCCTAGGTTAATGAAAAACAATTGATTATCAACCTAATTATATTTTGTCGCTTATGGAAAGTAGTTTCCTTTGATTATCTGGTCTTTGTTATTCCAGAGGTGGTGGCGTTTAAAGCTTTCAGGCGTCTTTTATGGTGTGAAGGATGTCACACTTTATTGTCAAATTCCATTATTTAAGGGTTGTAATCTCCATCGTGAAAGTCTCTTCCAAGTTGCAACATCTGAAGGCCAACTTTCCGTACATTCTTTTTGAGAAATACCGTGAAAAGTTATCCATATTTAATCCATTGCTGGTAAAGAAACACCATCAACGTGAAGTAATCATCTTAGTACATTGATATCAGTGGGGAAAGAATGGTGCACTTGGATCTTTGTAGATGCTTGTTATAAAGCATGCAAACTTATTGATTGTTGAAGACGGGTTTGTGAAGACACTGGCAGGGGGAGAATAATAGTTGCAGGACCGGTATAAATCAGCAGGTAGTGTCGCAGAAGGAGGGAGAGAATGAGCCCCCACTGCAGCTCACAATCACCGGAATGCCACTATAACCTTTGAAGTTACTTGCCTGCAGTGTGATGAGTGATCTGTCATCAGGGACACTCTGCTTAATCATCTGAAATGGAGAAATACGCATAAAATCAACATGAAGCAAATCTCATTCACTTTTTTATGATCCGAGTGGTTTGTAATCAAACGATTCTTAAATCGGTATTTATTGTAGAAACGGCATAAAGCTAAGTTTGAAACCATAGCAACTGTCCCATCAAAGACTAAATCCGAGGTTTCTGCTTGGAAATTTTAAAGTTTGTTTAATTTGACAATATTGGGTTTTTTTTCAGTATTTCAATTTTATAATACAACTTATTTGAAATAAAGTTTAAGTACTACGTCTTAGCTGTATTCCATCAGAAAATTACTGGTATTTCAAAATATCCTTCATAAATTTGACAAATTTAATGACCAAAGATGGAAAAACTCGAGTATGCGGAAACAAGATTAAAATTGTTAGCTGTCACCAAAATGCAGTCACGAAGAAAAACATGAAATTTTACCAAAGAAATCAGAAATGACAGCTTCAAGAATTTTTAAGCTGTAAACTTGTTCTTCTGTCGATTCAAATCCGTGGAAAAAATTCAGCAGGAATTGCCTACAAATGAGGCTTAAATAGGATTAGTGACACTATCAATTTAGATGATAATTCTTTATGCCAAATGTAAATACGAAGTGTGTGTCGGAATTCTGGTTGCTCCGATTCCCCGGACGTTGAAGCGGCAATCCGATGTAGAAAAAAGTGGATTCTACATGGAAATGGGCGAAACTATTGACCATAATCCTGTTTGCAGATGTTATTTTAACATGTGAAGTATCGATTGAAAGACAAATTACAAGTAGAGGTTATTGATTATTGCGCATCTTACAAGAGATTAGGCAGCTAAATGGCTGTGCAGTTTTTTTATTCGAGCAAAGGAGAAGAAAATCAATAAAATCTACTTTGTATTGTAATTTCCCCTTTTTAAAAAGTTGTCGTAATACTTCGTGTTTATTATGATTTGAAATAAAAGAAGATGAGTTATTTACTTTAATGATTGGTATTAATCTTTTATACGACAGAAGATACATTTAAACCTGAAAACTCTATTGTACTGATATTGACGACTTCCTGCGAAGGCGTATAAAGCTGCTTTGCACTTTCGTAAAGTACTAATTTTGTGCAGTTAAAAGGGAAAGAAAAGTCTCAGGTGTAGTAGGTGTTGGTGTAGAAACGAACTTGATCAGTTGAGAAGCTCCAGAGATAATCTGTCCTTGGAAACTGACGTTATTTTCAAACAAGAAAGCCAGAAGGCTTTATGCAGAGCTGTTTTGCACGTCGTTTCCACGTGGAAACAACCACTGTTATTTCGTTTTAGTCAAATCTCACTCATAAGTCATGTGACCACCCTCTCAGCCTATCAGAGCACTCCATTCTCTCAAATCTTGCGAGATATTGTGAGATTTCACGCAAAAATATTTCCCATTCAAAGAGCAAAGCTGTAAAAACAGTTCTGCTAAAAATAGTCACAATTAGAAATTATGCTCGATTCGTCTACTTTGGAATTGGTTACCACACGGAGAGGAAATAAGAATTTTCACTGCTTGAGGTCTGTCAAAGCACTAAGAACAATTTGCCTCATCTCATTATTGCAGCATGGGTTTGTAAAAATGTCTATTGATTTATACTTTGGGACTGCTTGTCTTTTTTATTTATCCCCCTCAGAGGTTAACATTTTACGACAATAAGCGGACATTAATAAATTGACGTAAAGTGGTTTGCACTCAAGGTTCCTGCCGAGCTCCTGAAACTCGTCAAATTTCCTAACCGTTGCCAAAGTGTCATGTTAGCGAACAAGTTCATACGAGACTAATAGTATTGGACATGCGATTGCCAACTCTATTTAATATTCATCGTTAAGTAATGCCTAGAGTTAAGTTGTAAATCACTGTCACTGAATTTTAGAAGGTCACAATGAAGGGACCATTAATACGATAGAACAATAGATACCACTGAATATGATCAATAAAGAAACGAAAAGTCACAACAGGCCGGCCCATTGCTATGTGGTAACATCACTATGACGTCATGATGGCATTCTGTGTAGACAAATTCTCACCAATGACTGCAGCCTAAAGTAGGCCTACTTAGCATAAAAGTGCCAAGGCATATTCCACAAATACCATGGACCCCCTTCAATTATTTAGCTGACTCTAACCGCGGCAGCAATAAAGCATAAAAAAACCCACCAAAATTGTTCTGCTAATGTGAAAGATCCCAATATAGGCGCCACATATTTTTAATAAGATTAACCTTCTGTATGTTTGTAAACAATTAATATTTTCAAAACTAAGCAAGGATGCTAAATTACATTAGGCTCAAAATAGAATTGCATTTGTGTTTGACAATCAATTATATAAGTTAGTTTGGAGGCACATTGGCTTCCAAAGCTTTGGAAGGAATATGACAAGCAAATCGAATTTATACCAATATCATGCCAGATTCTCATTGAACACTATCTGTAATATTTTCACAATGATCTGTTAATTAATTGTATGATCGCAACGGGGAATTGGAAGAGTATGTCGGATTGGGATATACAGCCCGTGGCATCAATCCATTAAATTATGGACTTAGATGTAATGAAACAACGCAGCCTGCGGTCTTTTTTGCGTGTTCCACAGTACCATTGCCCTAAGCTAACTGGCTTTTAATCTATCACGTATGAAAGTGTCACTTGCTTCTTGGCTCACGCTCAGAGATAAGCAACAAAGCTTCAATCATTGATGATAAGCACGGTGTGCTATCCCACAGACTTCCATGTGTGGTTGTGTATCCTCTAAATTAAAAGCCAGTCCCTTGACAGACCCGTCACATTCCTGACGCAGTACTCTTACGTAATTCACTGAACAGTTTGGTGATAAAAGATGGTTCGCTTTGCTAGTGCAGACCTCACACTCTAACCTCGAAGTAGTTGGTTTGCCACAAATTCCTAAAATTAATTCTGGAACATTGGTGCTGTTCAACATCTGCAGCCTTTTAATCTCGAGGATACAATCATCAACTTGTACGGAAAGATTTAGAGATAAGGCAGAGTCGGAGTAGCCAAATGGTTGAGAGCATTGTGTTGCAGTACCGGTCATGGATTCAAATCCTTTCCAATGCTTGTGGATACATGATCTGCAAGTACATGGACCAAGAAGGCTTGCCTACCCTGTTGGCTGCCCAGAGATCAGTGGGTGTTGCACCAGAGGTGAATCTTAGGAATCCATTTCATGCAAGTGACAAAGGGCACAAGAAAGAGATCCACTTTGTATTTGAAACCCAGGGTAGATGTCACCAGAAGTCAAAAACAGGGGTATCAGTGGTCCCACAGACAGGACCTACTTAAAATGGTATTGCCTTGCAAGGTATTGTGTAATGAAATGGTGTTCTGTGATTCAATATAAACAATAAAGGTTTAATTTCCTTATCTTTCCATTAATTTCAGATTGTTATTGTTAAAAAGTAAAGTATATACTCCGCACGAAGGCCAGGGTTCATTCAATCAAACCTTGCATTATTAGGCGGAGATCTGACCTTATTCGGGTGACAGATTCAATCATAGTCTCTGGGCGGTATCTCTTTGTGCGCAAACTACATGGTAGACATGAGTTATTTGAACAACTTGATACCAATCCAGTAAAACTGACATCCGTATAACTGACTTTTTGAATCATGGCAGCCAATGATACAGTGTTATTATCCACATATGACGGTCTCTGGTAAACTCGGCTCGCATCACTTCATTTTACTCTCATGAATTTCCTAATTGTGGGAAGCTGAATTGGAAACTCTTGGTAAAGAAATGAACTGACCAGCAGAATGTAGACACAGTACATCCCGTCTCATTGAGCCAATCCATTATTGGGCCACCTGACCTTTGCTGCCATAATTTCAAACAAATTTGTCGGTATATCGGTCTTGTAATTTACTTGTATCTCAGAGATACGTATAAATTGTATAGTCACTTGTTGTCGTAGGCGTAAACGTTTCAATGGAAATAGCCTTACAAAGCAGGTTCGACTTTATGTTTGTATCAAATGAATCATATCTTGTGGATTTTCAGAGTAATTTGTCAACCAAGAATCGAAAATGTTTGTCTGATAGTAATGGTGCGGTCCTAATTTGATGTCCTGAAATGGTTCTACTCTTTATTTTATGCATTTACAGAATTAACTGATTCAAGAAGGTGCCCATATTGGAATATATATAGCTTTTCAAACATTTTGAAATAAAATAAAAATTTTTACACGCATGCTTTGATGGTTACTTATTAGTGGCGCAGAGCCTCCGAAGCTACGGAGAACAGTTCACAAAACTGCGCAAGTTACAGCAATACACCGTCGGTGTCAGTGTTGGGGAGCTTGGGTAGACATCTTTGCTCAGCCACCTTACATGTCAGCCATTATTGGAAATCACAAAGATGACTCCTCTGGCTAAAAGATTTGGACTCAATTCCAATTGTTTGACACGTATAAAGCTGAATCAATCTTCAAATTTAGTGAGGGACCAGCCATCTTGGATGTCAGCCATTACCAGAAGTCATACAAATGGCTTCTGTGAACAAACTTGTGAAGATAAAGATCATATTTAAATTTCTAAGCCCCTGTGTATTTGGATCAAACTTAAAACGTTCATATAATATGTGGTTTGCCATTTTAGATAACAAGAACTCACAAAATGTTAGTAGCTGAGCTATTTAAGTTAGAGATTTGAATTTGTAATTTTTTCCGAAGCAGCCATTGAGAAAAATGTAACATAAAGCAGTTACTAACTCCTTTCCATAAAATTGAGTCTGTTACCACATTGCCAAGATTCAACATTAAAGATTCCAAAATAAATAAATAATATGTACAAATTTATTTCACAAAAACTCCCAGAAAATGATGCACAAATCTTCTTATGAATTTCTCAATTATCCTGCCTTTCCATTCCATGTTCTCTCCATATTAAAAAAAAGAAAGTATTGCATCTTTGGCAAATGGCTTGGTTGCGAAAAAAGACTCCCCAGAACGCAAATAGAATGTCTGTGTGTTTTCGGAAAAGCTTCTTGGAATGCGGTTAGATATTGAATATCTATTTCTTTTATTTATGGTCTCAAATTATAATGCGTACTTGCCAAAATCAACAGAAGAGGAAACATTTCTATTATTATAAGTCTATTAACCTGGAAACTAATATCCAATTCATACACCACAACTGTTCTCAGATCATTACTTCAATTGTTATAAATAACTTATTATGTTCTCTTATTGTATTTTGCATGACAAGGACATTATTGAGCCCATTCTGGCAATAAGAGTAATTGTATGATCACAGGAGGGAATTGAAGAACATTCGGTAAGAGGCCTGAAGCAATCAAACGAACAGTCTCAGTCGGACCTTTCTGAAATTAACTGGATTTAAATTGACCATTCTAAACTTTGATTACTTTAATTGTCAGAGATAAAAAAATAATTAGATCTACTCAAAAAGTACTCAGATCTACTTTTGAGATGTTCCAGATTGTATTCTGATACAAAGTCTATAATCAATCTTCTTGCTTTCCTTTTCACATGTTTCTCTGTGTGTTCAAATTATTTCAAAACACTTCAGTAATTGTCCGGTAAATAACAGAACTTATAATAATAGCCAATATCCTCTGCAGACAAAACGATATGACTCCAAGAAAGCATTGCGACGGGGACATAACTGAGAGGATCTATGGTCGTTCTTGCCACATGTAAAATTAAATAAATTGTTGATGGCAGTTATGTCACGAGGTAAAGCATTTCTCTTGTCTCTCAGACTAGACTCTTCATGCAGTATACCAGGGCAAAATGACGGCTCTATATCTCCTTTATTTTGCGCTACAAGGCATAAATTCTGATTGGCAGATCACATCTGCTTGTATTCTTTTTCTTAAGAACTTACATGCAATAGCTTTTAAGTAATATTTGCCAATGCCAAAAGCAATTGAAGAAAAGATTTAATCCCTAATGTTTCGCATTTGCATTGATGTATTGTGTTTCGGTGCAGGAAGTGGAAAGTAGAACATCATGCGTGTGGTGGCAAGAAAACATTTTTTCTGCAGTTAAGGCCAGAGATCTTCTCTGGACATTTTTTTACATCGCCATTGAGAGTATCCATTGTTTATCAAAGAAGTGTCTGGACAAACAATCTCAAAGGGATTCTTATTCCAGCTGTTCTGTAGCCCAACAGTGTCAAAAACATATTTGATTCTGAAAAGGATTACTCCTATTTTGGAATACATAACAATGTTTTTCTAACTGAAGGGGCAATGATGTTCCACGATCAATGCTGTGTTATTGAACGATGAACTGAACCTACTCGGGTGATAGATTTAATCACCGATGGGAACAACATGGCTTTTGTACACAGTGTACGTGATGGGCACCGATCACACGGACAACTTGGTTTCTAGAATGGTAAAATTTACATTCCTTCATTATCCATTTATTTGCTTAATCGTGGAAATTAATTTCTTTACTTTGAAATTTTTAGTGAGGAATAGTGCATTTATGAGGCTACCGATATTCTTGTTTGGACTATGGATGAGGTCTGCTCCGAGTATTGAAACCAAGATTACTCTTCTAGCCGTCCGCACGCTACAATAACAGCACAATGGCCTGCACGCGTGCAATTATTGCTTTGGGATCAACATAAAGTCACAAATGTAAAATATTTCTAAATCAAGTAATAGTTTATAATGACAGACCCAATTCGCATTCCTCCTACTCTGCTCAAAAAGTTTCCCTGTGTTTTGTTCCAAATAAAATGGAATCCTCTGCAATTTTAATCAATCAATGCACAGTATGTTTTAGCATTCAGGGAATGACTCTAAAGAAGAGAATGGAGGTCAGTTGGGGCTCTGAGGCCAAAAACATCATTAATCTCAGAGACAACAGGAATTGTGTTTTGCTTAAATACCGTTGTAATGTCCAGAATAGGTCTGTTGGGAGAAGTCCGATCGTTTTATCGCATGGAAATACAGAACATCTTGCATTAAGGTTGCTGTACCCACTTGACTGAATCATCGCGAATGAAATAAATTATGGTGCAAATTGTAGACAATGATAATA
>JBCAUG010728311.1:0-12143 GCA_038406175.1 Haplosyllis leylae
ATTGATTTCAATGGAAGTTTGGCTCATCTTTGGGGTGAGATTACTCATTAATCAGCTGGTGAATGTTGCTTAAAATTCCACAAATGTCTCATGGCATTATTTTCTTCAAACGACTTATGTTAAATCTTGGAACTGCAGGTCCCAAAGAACTACCTTAAGAGCGCTGTCAGGAAAATTCAGAACACAACCAGTAAATTAACTCGAATTTAGGAGCCAGCAATAAGAAATAGTAGTAACCCAAGGAATTCTTTGTAAAGAAAACTTTTTTTAGCCTTTTAAAGTGTCATAGAAGGTATTGAAGTACTCTATATATATTCGTCATAAAATATTAGGTTTTAAGGAAGTCCCGTTTAGCCCGTTTAGGCGGCGTTTAACCGACAAGACATTAAAAATACTTCCAATAAGCAATGTTTCCGTGTAAATAATTTACTAATAAGATCAGAAACTGATCGAGGTCAATTGTTTTTTATATTATAAGATGTAAATGTCACCTTCAAGTTAACACTTGCATCGCGTCTGGCATGCGAACTGTAGTAACCCATCTGGCCAACTTGATGGACTGATAAAGTGGTATTGGAGATATCTGTAGCAAACATGCGATTTTTTATCGCTGTCTTGACCTAAAATAAATATATACCGATAAAGTCCGTCAGAACATACAGAATTAAATTTCTAATAATTTTATTTTATTCACTTACACAATTTAAATCTACAAGTTGCAACCGGAGGTTGAAGCTGCAAGATGCAGACAGATAGCAGTGCAGAAGTTTAATGTTAATGCATGGATGTTGTATAAGTTACTCTGTTAAATGATGGGTGCTATCCTATGTACAATGCAAATTTCGAAGAATTACAATTATTGAATAGATCATTGATAAGCTGCCACATGTAGAAATGCATGAAACAAATTAAAGTCTGTATGATCTACAGGATCTGTCGAATTTGCAGAATTCTACTTTCAGTCTTTTCATTTTTAAAATTACTAAAAATGGTATTCAACAGACTCTAAAGAATTTGTAGAATATTATTTTTGGTGATTGTTATTTTTACAATAGTCTTCTACAAATTCTATAGATTCTGTAGATTCTATTGTTTTCAGTATTGTTTTATGGGCGAAAAAGAAATTCTCTGAGTAGAATAAGCATACTACTGGGTGATGGTATCCTTCACTGGTCCCAATGGGGAAGAGGGTATATTCGTACATTCATCTTTGAAGACTGAATGAAGGATGGATCCATAGGCAATATTATTTTACCAATTAAGTATGGGGATCTGCCTGGTTCGAGATAGTTCCTCTTTCTTGTCAACCAGGTTACATTACATCACATATCGAAGAATGACATTTTGTTTATTTCTGATTGTGGTACCAGCATTCAACGCCTTTTAAGGGAATGCCTGTGCCAAATTAGCTGTCTAACTTCAATTAAAGAATCAATGGTGTATTTCTGTTATCCAGAAAATCTGTATATATTTCAAAGCCTGCTTATCTTAGTAGCCTTTTCTACCAAATTCCCAGAGACCTATGCCCTTACTTTCTGCTAATCCATTATGTTTCAGGTAGCATGGTGAACTTGTAGCATGTTGTATTTATCATTTTTCCAAGAATTCTTGGAATTCTTGTAAGATATAATAGAATATGCAAATGCCATTATTTGATCTAGAAAAGTACTCTGAAAGTACAACTCTTTTATTCACTGCCTGTGTTACAGATTTAGTTAACTTTCTTGTTTAGCTTGTACCATTCTTTCTGCTAAGTTCTAAGAATAGAAGAAAGTTTTCACTGTATACTAATTCTGTATACTAATTCAAGGTTACTATGTCATCTGCTAACTTCTGGAAGGCCTGAATATACAAAACCTAATTTCCCCTGAAAGACATCACTCATTACCACATTTTCCTATGGCATGTCAAGAAATTGATATCAACCCATCTTGAGTGCTAAACAGGGATGCTATCTACTTTTAGGATGTAAAATTGCCTTCTAGTAGTCTTTATTTGTGTCAAAACTAGAAAACACTGTTGTATCTTGCAATTTTAGTATCAGCTCATCTGCAGATCCCCCTTTCTGAGGTCTCATTTAGATCTCTGGGTTCCAATCATAGCCTTATTTTTTTCTAGTGGAATGATTGGGTGCATGGTTGTTTACAGAATGCAAACAAGAAAGTCCTCCTGCATGAACGCAAGAGGCATACCATCTGCTGCGTTGCAACTCCCCCGGCTGAGTACTCCCCCCCCAGCCGTGGGCCTGAGTTTGAAGAATTGGTTTACTTTACCACTTCAATTGTGTTTTTCTTCATACATACGTACGTACATACATAATGCTTACCATCCAATTGTCATATCCTACCCGGCCAACTACTACTTTTGGAACAGATTCCCAAGGAAAGCCATCTCGGGTTGTGATAAAATAATCAACAGCCGCTACCCAACCATCTGTACCTTTCTTTGTGGCTAGAAGGCGTAAATTATCCAAATCGGGAATTATCTGCTTTGGTAACAGCTGAAAATACAATTTTGAACATTTTTCCTTTGGATTCTTTGGATAACATGAAGGAATCTGCAACTGTGAATTAGTATCATATTTAGAAATACCTTCACATTGGTCCTTGATCCTACAAATAAGGCCTGTTCAAAATGCTGCTTGATTGTTTCAATATGAGACAGTGTTTTTATCAAAGACTCATCAAATATTATATCGCCATTGGCATATCCATAAAAAGTACTTTTTTGAACTTGTTGTGCTGCCAGAAACATATTCTTCAACACTGGTAGTTTATTTCTGTCACATGTAGGAGCCGTAAGAACATGCCATCCTATTGCACATGCATTCTTGACTAGATGTTGCTCTATTTTTGGAGATGAAACGAACAACATTGGCTGTACTCTTGGTTGCAGCCACGAGTGTAAATAAATGACATTTTCATACAAATAGTGATTTTTCGTAGAGTCGTGCATAGTTGTAAATAGTGTGACTAGAACATTATCTCTTTCTGCGGGAGAACATATCTTCGTTACTTTGAAGTTCGTCACATTCCAATATGTGCAATTTTGTACCAAATCTAAATTATCCTGGTCGACAAAATATTGTGATGGCTCAACTCGGGGTATCTTACGTGTTAAATGAGCTAGGTAAGTTTCTTCCTCTTCTTCAGAGTTACGTGGATTTATATTGAACGGTTCTTCTATATCAGTGCCATACATATCCTCTTTTCTCCTTTTCCAGTCGTCTGGGCCACACATTCCAGATTTCACTCTGTGTACTAAGACAATGTCTTTGCCTGCATCCGACATGGTCTTAAACGGCGCGCAAGATATCAACCCTCTTGTGTAATCAAATCCTCCTGTTATTCTAATATTGATGTCAATATCTTCATCTGGAATCTGGGGCTTATAACCACTGACCTGACGTATGGCTAACGTAGTCGAGGAAATGTCAATGACCGGTATGCCAATCTTTTCAGAATTTCTTACCTAAAATCAAAATCATGAAACGAATTATTCTTTTCCTCGGGTAGATGTTCAGATAACAAATAATGATTAACGACCTGATTTTGTGTACTAAATACTTATTCCATACAAGCCAATTATCGTATCCATCTCTGTTAATTATCACTTTGGGAATGTCAGCCCATGGATAGCCATTATTTGTACTGATGAAATAATCCACATCCGCCACCCACCCATCTGTTGCCATCTGTTCAGCTATTGGTCTGAGTTGATCGATCGTTTTTATGTACTCGTCTCGAACCTAAAAGAATGTGTAAAACGACAACGGAAGCAACAACAAATGGAAACATGCATATGATCATCTTATAGATTTTCGCGTTTTTTCTCAAAATCATAATGACAGCCTCATACCTTAAGATTGACCTTCTTTCCAACAAACAGATGGCGAGGAAAGTAATCCATGACCGGTTGTAATGCTTCCAGTGTGCTGACGATACTGTCGTCAAACAGGATGTCTCCGTTCGCAAACCCATAATAAATGCTCTGCTGTATTTCTTGTGCAACAAGAAACATGTACTTCAGGACTGGCAGCATTGCTCTGTTGACATCAATTTACAATCTAAATCCCCTACATTACTTAATTAGAAACTGAATTAGAACTTGGGTTGTGACATTAATAGGGCTAAATGGGTCAAAAAAACTAAAACAAATTAGCCTATCGTCTTAGGAATTAATTATGGAGGTCACAATTATGAGCAGAATATGTAAATATTTAAAAGTAGATGAGTAATTTTATGTACATTCTTTCTGTGTTTAAATTACATAAATTAGTGGTTATTCTAATTTACTAATGAAAGTTTCCGACATTTTCACGATTCAAGTGCAGCTGAGATTGTGATTCACAAAGATTACAATGGCATTTGACATCAATGAAAGGTGAATGCCCCTAGTATATGATATTACAGTAAATAATTTTGAAGTTCCATGTTTTCTTTCAAACTCTTAAAAACAAATTCCAGCCTTATGCAACTATTACGTTTCTTTTAGCTTTAACTGTCCTATGCTGGCTCCTGCAGATGTTGTTTACTTGTCCAGCAGGTGAACACTTTTGTGTCAGTGTTGCTGACTTGATTGTGAAAAAACAAGCTATCCTTAGAGATTTCATGTCAATATGAAACAAGTACACTGACCTATATTTGGATATCAAGCTTAACCTGTGTAGGTTATTTTACTAATTAAAAAAAAACAGCATGAAGTTGACTAATTTTGGCGTAACTTTCGTCACACAGTACTATTGTTTCGTGGCAGGGTCTCTACCAATCGAGTTTTTCCTAAATAACAGAAATCTGACATTTCTGTACAAAATTGACATCAAGGGGTTTCAAAATCAGCAAAAAATAAAGTTGCCTCCAGTGGGAATCGAACTGGATTAGAATTCTAATGCCTTACCCACTCAGCCAATCCGTCATTCCTTGTCATTCTTAGATTTTTCAGACCCTAATAGAGTCATGCTCTATTGAATCTAGAAATGATCTGAGTCGAAAAAGTGAAGTGGATCATGATACAAAGTTGAGTTTAAGGATCTTCCATTCAACACATGTCTGGGTGGCATAGTGGAATAGGCATCTGCCTTCTAATCCATAGATGGTTGGTGTTGTGAGTTCGATTCCCACTGGAGGCACCTTTATTTTTCCTGATTTTGAAACTCCGTAATGCCAATTTTGTACAAAAATGCCAAAAATGTCAGATTTGTGTTATTTAGGAAAAACTCGATTGAGTGTATAAGTGCACTTACATGAGTGTGCTAAAAATTGTATCTACTTTGTGAATCAGGTAACAATTTCCGCGGTGTGAGTATTTAAAGATTTTCATGTCAAGCCTCTTTCTTAATAAGTTATGATATTCATTTAAGAATGTGGTGTGGAAAACTATTTCCCACAAAACCTATTACAATGTACACCAAGTCGTGTGTTTTTAGGTCAAACAGTCACAATTTGTCACATTGGTAGTCAAAAACATGTAATTCTTTTAGGTTGGACCCCTTGAGGAATGTTGCAGCTTTGTGATACTGCTCACAGCCATTAGTTTTGACCCAGGTAACAGACGTAGCAGATTGAAACTTCGAATTAGCCGTGTTTTCGGATTGAGCGTGGCCGACCGTGGGTGGCCTGTATTTCATAAATCTAAATAATGGTTTACCATTGTGATCATCCATAAGTGAAATACTTTTCTAATTAGTTGTATGACTTACCCATCACACTGAGGTGCAGTGAGGACATGCCATCCCAACTGGCAAGCTTCTTGCACAAGAGTAGAATCAAGGGCAGGAGACGGTACAAACAGGACCGGCTGTACATGAGGTTTTAACTGTGAATGTAGCCTGAGCGTATTCTGGAACACCGCCTGGTCCTCGTAGTAGTCAATCATCGATGTGAAAAGAGTGAGGATGACATCATTGCTCTCCCCGGTACCACTGCTGCAGATATGTGTGATTTGGTAGGAATCCCTTTTCCAGTCCGTGCAATTACTTGCCTGGCTAAAATTTTCTGGTTCAACAAGGTAAATTGACGCATGTTGATAATCGTCCTCAGTGACGTCCCCTCCATCAACTGAACCAAACAATCTCCATGGTCCGTCATATTTTATGAATTCATTTCGTTCATAGTTATCCTGTTCCAGAATTTGAAAGTACACCATGCAGTAGAAAAATCCTATTGTCATGAAAAACAGTGGTACATATTCCTTTAGTTTTCTCATCTCAGTTGCAACAGATCACATTCTGATTTCAATACGAAAGAGTTCTTTGTTAATTTTTTCACAGTAATTATGCTTTGTGTCAACTTTAACTTGTCCATTTATAGAATTACAGAAAGAAGTGTAACAACCATAAAAAATAACTCGACCGTATCAATCACTGTTTGCTTCTTGTCTTTGGTGGATTAGTTCCAAAATCTAAGACTTCAGATTTTTTCATCTAAAAACAGATAATATATTAGCTTATTTATAACTATTTTATAAAGGCCACTGTCAGTTCTAAAACGGTAGTTGGCCTCAAAATAGTAAAATTATTGAGTGTGTACTGGTTTCGTTCCCTTTGGTGCCGTTGACGAAAGACGAAAACGGTGTTTACTTCGTTTGCAAATGGAACTAGGTCTCTAAACAAATACCGTACCATGTTTAACTTACCCATTCATTGATGTGCCCATTCATAGATGTGTGAGCTGATTTCAGCAAATATGTACTGTTTGCGGAGAAGGTTCTCTGTGGACATTTTATTTATTTAGCTTATTTATACTTTTTTTTGAGAATTTGAATATACATTTACTTACGACGCGTAGTCTCATGATATGTGGTGTTTTAGATGCAGCCTTTGGTTAATGTTTCTTGTTAAAAAATTAATAACATAAAATCACACAATTGTATATTCAAAGGTAATACGACATTTTCCATTACTATTCTTAAAATCTGCTTTTATCAACCACGTCCTGAAAATGATTAAGGTTTCAAACAAAATGTAGGTTACTTTTTAGTGTTCCTTATAAGGTACCTTAAATGCATCGTTCCGTGAAGTGTAATAGACTGCTGTCCCTTCTGACAGCATTGCAAATGACAAGTTGTTCTGATGAATCTTTTTGGAACCAAAAATTGAGTACTGAAATTTTTTTTATCTTTTCAAATCCTAAATTCATTTCATCCGATAACGCTTAGTGTTTTTCAGTAATGACATAAATCACAAAGTTTATGTTACAGATTTTTTCATGCTTTTCAGAGCTCCGTAATTATTCCCTGCAGTTGTAAATTTTTCTGGACTTCAGCATGTTTAAACCAGCCAGACCGGATACATGGACGTGTGAAATTCTGGGGTTGCTTTTAAATGTAGATCTACAAATCAGTTAATGTTGATGTGAATTGTATGATAAGTGGATCACATTAATTGTAAATATTTAGATGATAGATACGTATGATATGCAGAAACTTCTTTTAAATGAAAAACCTGGAAGATATTCATGGGCATGAAAACAAGTCACAGCGAGATCGTACATAACGATTATTTTATAATTGGCACCTTTGGGAATTTAGATAAACATTTTAAAGTTAGTATTGGAAAGAAATAAACTTTCTGTTATATCTTCCTTTTTATGACATTAAGGCTGATCTAATTCTGACTAAAACTTATCTAAGTTTGACTGAAACTGATCTAATTTTGAATTTTTGTAATATTAATCAAGTAGTTAGATAGCAAATTTTCTAGTCTTGTGAAAGTTTCTCACAAAAATATTCATCTGAAAACTTCAAAGGTGAGCAAAAGTAAGATTTTCTCCTACCTCAAAACAGTATGTGTTGTCCAAATTTCTTGTAAGGTGTGCAGGGTGAATTAATTGAAAAAATCCAAATGCAGGAAAATATCAATTACACAATGCCTGATGCAATTTTTCTCCAAACAAATTGGATTGTCCAGTGACATATATGATTTAAGTACCACATCTTCCTCACTGAGCTGTAAGGGTTGCTGAACTCATCTGAGGGAAACAATACGTGCTTGCATGTGAGTTTGTAGAGTCCTCCACCTTCAGACTTTAATATGGTAGGCTACCCTGAGGTACTTACAATCCAAAGTTTCCAAGGCAGAAGCATGTCATTACATATAAGACTTTTCACTTGATGTCCTAGTGGCAGACTACCTTGGGATGCTCACAATCCTCTTCAGATGGGCAAAAGTATCTAAGTATCCAAACAGACAGGCTTCCTTGTGGTGCACACTATTCCATGTGGTAAAACATCCCACTGAAGTACACAATATGCTTCTTGCCTCCAGCTCAAACTATTGGAAGGTTTTACTTCCTGCTGTGTAGCTTCGCACAGCTACATAGTTCCTGTTTTGGGACTGCACTTGAATCACCTGGGGTTACTCAGTGATATATCACTCATATTTATGTGCTTAAGGAACAATTCCTTAGGACTGGGGTTGGATTGAATCAGAACATTGGCAGGGTGGAGGGCAACCCAGGTCCACCTAAGAGCTGAGTTATCCCCCAATCACCCCGCCTACAGTCTGATTCAACCCAAACCCCAGTCAGAGGGTGATGTTCCTGCTCAAATGTGATTCACCAAGCACGGAAGCCTTCCCTTTCATAAATAGTGATAAAAACCCAATCCCAATGCACCTGGGCTAGGTTGACTTCCAACTAAGCCTAATCTACATCAGCCACTGTGTAGACATTTTTCGATTTGAGCCCCTTTCAGAGGAATTGACCCTGTCCTGGTCCTGGCTGGGGGTGGGGTTGGGTGGGGCCCCCTCCCCCCTGTGGACTGACAAACAAACTGAAGATATAAACTCCCGTCGTACTTCGTACGCGGGTGGTAAAAATTCACACTATGTCATGATTTTCAGTCTGAGTGTATAGATGGGTGTGATAGTTGTAGATACGAAAAGAAGAATGTTTTAAAAGGTGTTATGAAAATATGCTCCAACAGATCACAGCATTGGTGATCAGACTTAATTGACATCTTTAAAAATTCTGCATTGTCTGAGTTTCTGGCAAAGGTGTATCAGTAAGAAGATTCAAATAACATTGTGATACTTCAACCTTTTGGTGTCGTACGTAGGTAGATCAGTCATAGGCAGAATTATATCAGTCCTATATAGTCAGAATTGGATGAAACATAGCAATTGAATCAATCAAGTTAGTTTGAAGTGGCTTCAGCTTTAAGAAAGGAAATCGTAAATAACTGACCCCCTTTTCAGTCATAAAATGTTTATTATTGCACACAATTCTATTAAATGAATTTGCCTCTTGCCCTTTTAATTTGTACACAACATATATATCAGTCAATATTTTGTTATCAAACTGAACATCATATTCATAGATACGCATGGTAAATTTACCATGTCGCCCAGTTGTCAAAATATGAAGCTAAACACATTGTGTACTTTACGTTTCACCCAAAAGTTTGCCAAAGAGCAATTTTTTCTCTGTTTATGAAGTGCTTTAGTTAAGGTCATGCATTGAGAACGCAGTCTTTCGAATTTCAAGATAATTTTTTGTAGCTTTTGGAACGTTCAGTAGTATGTGGTGTGCACAACAAGTTGTAGAAAATTGAGATCATTTTAGCGGAACCCGTTGTCTATTTAAGGTTATGAAATATTTATAGCAATTTGGCATTGATATCTGATAATGAATCATCACCGAGAATTTGATCGATTATTTCATCTATGTTTGACCCACATGAGAGATTGCATTGTTGGCATTACCTCTGCATTTTTGATTTAGTGGTATGCGACTCATGGTGCAATAATGGGATTGATGAATAGCACAATTGAAGGTAAGTTTGAAATTATAAGAATAAATGTACGTGAAACTATGATGGAGTTATGATTGGTTGTTGAATATATTTACTAAAACTCTCTTCAGGTGTTATGTGGATTTGCATCAATGGCATCCTCCTTGGAATGACTGAGGGGCAGTGTTTGCACGAGAAGATACAACAATGCACGAGTCCATTATTTGCGTTGTGGAACAAAGATTCTCCTCTTGACTTACTTCACTTTGTTCAATCATTTACCAGTCACAAAATAGAAACTTGGTGCTCGTGAGTTGCTTCAATCCAATCAATTCGAAAACGAACTTTCTGGTTTCCCTTTTGACAGATTCTTACCTAAGAAGATGCATGTCAAAGTCCCCAAGGCTACTTTAACGATTGGTTCTTTGCATTAATATTAATGCACAATTCAGTTAAAAGTGATGGATTAAACTTTCATGTGATTTATGTGATAGTTAAATGGTTGTCTGGAGTGTTTTATTTGGCTAGAAAATTGCGAGGTGAAGACAAGCGATTTTTAGGTCAAATAAAACAAGACAGGCAACCATCTAAATAATTTAAAAAATGATTGGCACCTTGAGAACCCCTATAGGAAGAGTGAATCACTATCAGAATTCACTTTACTTGGCCTAACATATTGTTCTATTATTCAGTGAGTTTTGCTCAGAAATGTTCAAGATTGTATAGGAGCCTTCCTTGTACTTGGGGTCAATTGTCTGAGGTGACGGAATATGCAAATTTGCCTTTTAAGGACCGGGCTTTTAAGTCAGGGGAGCAAAGCACATAACAATAGCATGGAGAGCCACTGAGTCACACAGAGTGAGCAGTGGCCTTCCCAGTCTCATTTAGCATTCAGTTGGCAAGGCGATCACATCGATTAAATTTTTTGGATTTTTGGCCAACTTCAACCTGATGGAAAGTGCCTTTAGCATCAAGATTTTTGTCTGAATTTTTTTGTGGATACTGCATGGATATCTGTCTGTTTGTGTACCAAAGGATTAGTTATTTGTATAAATATTTATGTGTGATAAAATTCATTGAAATGACCAAAAATCGGATTTAGCAGCAGAAAAACCATCTACAAAAACCAGGTAAAAAATCACTGTAAAAGTTACTAATTTCTCTATATACATGTTGCATTTGTTGCGCTCTTTCATTTGATATGTTACAAGACACATTTCAGAGAACTTCAGATTTTCAGACAACCAGGCCAGTGCAGACAGTGTCACTATTTTGGCAGGTGCCAGTTCCCTCTTATTGTTCTCCACGGGAAGAACAATAAGAGTCCAAGAGGAAATTATCAACATATAACTTCACCTCCTCTGAATAGACGAAAGGTGCCAGAGTTTTTTAAGTCAGAGCAACAAGCCAGCGGTGCCATTGTGACTCCTCACGACGTTGAAACACTGCAATTTATGCAAAGATTCAGACTGAAACGCCTTCAGACTTGTGTAAAAGTGTTCACGAAGATACTATGGGAAAGAGGATGCAGAGTTCTGTAAATATCTTTGTTATTAACCTTCTAGATTTCCCATCAAATGCAGCTGATTACTCTCCCCACCCCTTCCCTCCCCCGCCACCAAAGACTGGACCTTAGGTTTTAGGATGATTTCGACTGAACATAGGGATTTGGGGTTTTAGGCAGATTAGGACTCAGCATCAAAAGTTAGGAACCAACCCTCTCCTCCCTGACAACTTTGGGTTTGAGGCCGGTGTAAAGTTTTCATTCGCCCCCCCATTTTCATTCACACCCGGGGTGATTCAGCATATGGTGAAAGGTGGATCCATCTAGCGGAGACTAATTACACTGTGAGAGGTGGATCCACCTTCCGGAGACAAATTTATCCAGAAGGTTAATGTCTCGTTCTATTTGTAGCGAGATTGATTATTTACGGACAGTTTACTTCGGTAACAAATGCGACCGACCCTCACGATCCAGTGATCAGAATACAGGCAATAGTCCATTGCGTTCTCAGAAACGTGGACTATGTTGACGTGTCGTCCAGTATAGTCATCGAGGATTACGAAGAAGATACATGTTATAAGAATGATCTGAGAACTATTCGCACAGGAGTTGAAGTGGTATGTATGTGTATTTGTTTTTTCGAAACTCCCAAAGTTGGCATTATTGGCATTTTTATCATTTTTAATTCTGTACACTGTTGACAAACTTGAATTTGCATCGTAGTTTGTTGGGAACTGTTGGCAAATTATTTGCATTACAAAAATGCCAATAATGGGAGTTTCGAAAAAACTAGATTGTAGAAATGAATTCTTTCCACCTGATTTTTCTCAATGAGTACTTTTCCTTACAAGATAGGACTGGATTGCAAAGAATTTTCAGTTGCTTCCGTGCACGTAAAAAGAGCTAAATT
>JBCAUG010728333.1:0-12142 GCA_038406175.1 Haplosyllis leylae
TTAAATGGATCCTAATTCATGTTTCAGTGATTTATCACATTCTATAGAATTCCATAAAATTCTACCGAATACATTTTCATAAGGAAAAACTCGATTACCTCTGAATTGCGTACAAACATGAGCACAAGTGTGAATGCTGTGTCTGGCAATGTCCAGTGCTGTAACACCGACCAGCCATTTATGTGTGAAGTGAAGCTTATGGTTGTCGAGGGCAAGGAAGAAGATTAGTTCCTTAGTTAATGCCTTTTTGCCTCACTTGAAGAAAAATGTATATAAATAAAATGTAAATGTATATAATTAAGTTAAGTGAAACAGTTTTAGTTAGAAGCAATTTGTGTAGTGTTTCTTTTAGTTCACGTAACTTTACATAAAAGAAAGATGGAAATTGCAACATTGATATAAGTGCACACCTAATTAACCAAACTTGTCTGGCCACCATTTTTTGTTCACAAAAGTTGTTACATTAATTTTCAATCACAAAAGTTGTTACATTAATTATCAATTACTTTAACAAATTATTAACAAGAAAGATGAAAACTGTATCCAGTAATATCTAGTAGTAAATTTTAGTAAATGAATACTTCATGTCGTTATGATACTAGGTACAGTACAAAGGATTTAGTATTCACTTTCTAAGTACATGATATTTATTATTTAGCATTTATTTCTTTAGACTAAATATTTTGATTGTGGTAACACTATATATCAAGTAATAACAAAGATGCTCACCAGCATTGTGTCGTGCCAGATATTATTCTATTTATTGTTGAGACCCTGTGATAAACTTTTGTCTTTTCCACTCCAAATCACTTAGAAATCATCCAGAAATGTGTTTTAGGTGATTTAAAGCATTTTGTAACTCATTGATCCAATTATAGGTCATGGTTTCAAAGCAACTTGTTGATAATAAGTTCAAAATAATGTAGAAATATGTTTTAGGTGATTTTTAGGTGACCTCAGATTGGGTCATTGGGTAATCAGTACACTTTTTTAAACCTTGAATTGTTCTGTGTCGCTCTGAGAAAGTGTTCATACTCAGACACCTTACTGACCAAGTTTTTCTCAATTAGTACAAAGGCTTTTTCCATCAGCAGAAAAGTTACCTCCAATCTGAGTCGATCTGCTGATTACTGGTTCAAGCGTCTAATGCTCAGCCCACTGTGCTTACATGGCATTGCTTGTAAGTCTGAGACTTTAAGATCCTTACATAGTCATGCTCTCTTGATTCTAGCTGAATCAGCAAAGCCCAAAAAGTCAAGTGCTTCGTGAACAAAAAAGCAAGTTTAAAAATTACCTAATCCAGTACATGCTAGATTATCTCAGTAGACTAACGTTGGCAAAATTGTTAACTTCGTATCAATTCCAAAATAAAAACTCGAACGACGTTGTGACACTGGATTTCAAATGCAGTGCACCCAAATTGATATGTTACCAGTAAGTTCAATCATGAACCCTAGGTTGGTTGGTGAGCAAACTTTCGTGAGATGATTCCATTCTCAGCTTCCTCTAATTTTGATCTAGCTGCACATTTCCTCATTGATTTCAAAAATGTAAAACTGTATAAAGTTTGAGGTGACATTTAAAAGTGACGAAAATAGATCTCATCTATTTTGCTTTCGATTCAAACTCACTTCATTACCGTTGACAACACAGACTTCTTCATTTTCTTTTTCCGAATTAAGTTTTTTAATTTATTTCCATACTTTCCTGCGTTTTACCATTTCATGCGGCATCACTTACGGAATGACAAAATATCGTTTGCAACAGAGGTCACAGATTCCCTCATGTAATGTTGAATATTGAAAAATCTGAATCCAGATATTAGTTTTTCCCCTCATAAAATGTAAGGAAAAAGATGTTCTCATTTACATTTTGAATTTCCTGTTTGCATGAGGATTAATTTTCTTTTGTAACGCTCCACTGCAGATTTTAATTTATGTTGCAGCAGAATAGATTCAACAACCTCCTCTGGGGCTCCTTTCTTCAATGCATTAGTTTCCACAGGTTCAGATTATTTTGAATTACAACACAGAGAGATAACGATGGAATCCGGAAAACAAAATCACAGAGCTGGAGAAAAGAGATCATATACAATTTCTGATCGTCTGGCTCTAAATTCGATTTTTCACTTTCGCAATAATGAAGAATTTCGGTTTTGTTTCACACATTACATGTAAAAAGATACATAATTTAATTAAATTAATTTTTAATTGAAGACTGAATTTGTTTTATTACATAAACGCAAACAAGTAGCTGATAACAATGCTGTCACTAAACGGTCATCCAGTTTGATTGCACAATTCGGTAAGTACTCGGGTTCTTGTTTTCCACTTTGCGAATCATGACATTTAGGACCTTATGGAACAGAAGTGAGGCCAAAATTGCAAATATTCTAGAAAATCATTAAAATTTCATCAACATTCTTTGTGTTCCACATTTCAGACATTTGATTAAACATTTGATTGAGATCGCCATCTTGAGATTGTGATTAAAATTTGCACTGAACAAAAAAGGTGTTGAGATGCAAATTACTTCTGATTGCCCTGTCCTGAATACCAAAACGATAAATACATGTGGGAAAACCCTATTCTGCACGAAATTGTAGCTCCGGCAAGAAGCAGAAAGAAAAGGGGAAAGGAGCTATTATTACACAATGCTTGAATGTCATGATTTTTACAAAGCTTCTTTGTTTGGAAAATTCTTATCTGAAAAGTTGTTCCAACTTGCACATTGTTTTGTTGGTTTCCGTAGGGGTAAATTTCAAGGTAAAAGTTAAATATATGTAACTTTATGAAAGCATTACTAGAAATGATCGCACTTTCACCTGTCCAATCATTTGCACGGATACTATTTCACAATGCTATTTTCATTAACACCTCAACAATACTTGGTACAACAAAGGTCATTGGCTAACTTGACGGCCATATTTGGCAATGACTGCTGGTAATGTTACAAAATATTACCAATGCATTTGGATAAAAAGTACACTTGAGAGTCAAACAACTTGTATGATAGATTCGATTCTTCTTAATTCAGTTACATCCTAGGGCCGTGCCTCCCGAACTTGTCTGCATCTGTTTCTGTTTAATCTTGTACCTGAAATAACTATCGGCAACATAAATTACCCCAGATTAGACCTGTCCAGACTAAAGTATTGTATTGCAGGTAAAGGTGAAAGTGTAACTAATTCAGTGTTCTCTCGCCCTGACAAATGAACGTAGCCTCTTCAAAGGGCATTCGAGGTTTTCCTACACAAATCTAACATTTCTGGCATTTTGGACAAAACTGACAACAGGGCTTTAAAGTTTCAGCAAAAAATAAAGTTGCCTCCAGTGGGAATCGAACTCACAACACCAACCTTCAGAGGTTTAGAAGTCTAATGCCTTGTTCACTCTGCCAATCTGTCAGATCCTTATAAAGTTATACTCTGTTGAATCTAGAAAGAAGTCCAAAAAAGTTAAGCAGACTCAGAGCATGAAACAAAATCAGTTGAAGAGGTTCAATTCAACACATGTCTGGGTGGCAGAGTGGAACAGGCACCTGACTTCTAAACCTCTGATGTGAGTTTGATTTCCACTGGAGGCAAATTTGTTTTTTGCTGATTGTGAAACCCCTTGATGTCAACTTTGTACAAAATGCCAGAAATGACAGACTTGTGTTATTTAGGAAAAACTCCCATTATTCATGTTTGTGTCTTTGGTCAATCTTTTCTATTGTTCAGAGCAATTTTGTCTCAGCAAAGCACCAGACAGGACCATTGTCAAAGAACATATACAGATGTCACTTGTACAGTCGATTATCCATCATTGTGGATCCAAGACAGGACCATTGTCAAAGAACATATACAGATGTCACTTGTACAGTCGATTATCCATCATTGCGGATCCAAGATTTGACAGGAGCGGGAGGAGACAGATTCTGAGTGACGGAAATTGCCAACGTAGTAAAGCAGAAGCGGATGAGTGCGGTGAGCCTTCTTGCAGCCAGGGTCCAGGGCCCTGGAAGATTTTGGATTTTCTGTACTCAAATATGTTTTCTCTCACTTTTTAGAGACCCATTTTCTGTTATTTCTGACATTTTATTTGAACCCCTACAATTGATATACATTACAATATACATTATACTTCCAAAATTAGCAAAATTGTTAATTATAGGGCCTCAAAACTTGGGGTCGGGGGCAGAGTTTCTAGCCTTCTCCCATAGAACCACAGCTGTGGAGATACCTAATACACTCACAGCAACTGACTTAGCCTACAATAGGAGTTGAACACGGTTTACATTTACCACCAGTGTCTTTACCATTGCGCCATGGAGCTATTCCGGTGTAAATGACATCATTCCACATTGGAGAGTTTAAGTAACAGTTAAAATTTAAGATTTGCACTGTTCACGATTTAGTCATTCTTTAAATTTAAGCAGCATTATATTATGAAATACTAGAATTATATCTACTACTTTTAAATATTTTATTATCAACAATAGTTCTTTCACAGCACTACTGATAACCAATGCGAATTTAGAAATTTACCGATTCGCTGAATTAAACCAACATTCATAAACCTTAGATGGTCCTAAGTGAATTAATTTTGACAATTGTTCCCAACCATCTTTTTCACAAGGATTAAGGTCATGAGTAGCTTTATCTCCCTGTAACAACGTATCAACCTGTCCATAGATTAATTCTATACAATATCTACAACATACGCAAATAAACAGTACGCTCTTCTCCAAATCACCCAGTTCAAATACTGATAAAAATCCCTGAATTATATGTCTCCCTCTGTGCATGTATGCGTCTCCGTTCGTGTCTTCTTGCATCATGGCGTATGCGACAGAAGCTGCCAGTTCGAAGACACTACAAGTGTACATAATGTCCCCAAAATCAATGATACCGAATTGTAACTTTACATTTCCGTTGTCCGAAAAGCACTCGTCTACTGCACAAGTACAGCTAGTAGTTTTATTCAATTGCTTCCAGGAGGAATCCGAAGTCTTTGACTGGCCATTGTTTTCGTCCGTTTCTTGTGACCAGGTTTCGCTCTCCCGCTGAACATATTGGTTTTCAACGTCGTTTTTACCGTCAAACGTTATGTCGTCATTGTTGAGAAGGATCAAGTTTTCGTCGTGAATGTCCGAATGTATCACACCTACATAATTATACACATACGAGCGAAAATGTTGAAAAATGAAGACATGCATTATATCCGTGGAAAATTTTACTTTATGAATCTTTTGAAAAATAATAGAACCTCTAATGTTGAGATTGATACGAACATTGGTGAAAATATCTTATAATATCCTAAAATGCATTTTGGTTCAAATATTTTTGAATGCTGATTAATTTTTTCTGGTGAAAAAAATGTTAAATGCTCAGAACCTCCTGAAATACATTTGGGGGAGGGGGGGGGGGTTGAGGCGTGTAGTCCAAAAAGAAAAGTTACTCAGAATGGCCTGAAGTACATTTCCGTTTTAGAATTTTCATAACGTGATGAATTCCTCCTAAGTAGCCACAACCATACTAATGCATGCACCGCTCCACAGCTACGATAGTGGCCAGATCACTACTCTTTTAAGAGACGGCGCGACTAAAAATACAACTTTGTGGGTGCTTCCACTTACTCTTCTCCAGTTCAGGTAGTTCTGGCTTCAAATCTTTCCGAAACATTTCAATAACTCTCTTTACAAGCTTCTGTCGTTCTGAAGTCTAAAAGAGGAAACACGTATCTTCAATACTTTTTTTCAAATTCTTGGAGAGTCCTTTTTTGTGTGACACTGAAAAGTCTATCTTAGATGTGGGGACATCTACTACATGTTCTCAAACCAGGGTGTATCCCCTTACTTGTTTTGTCTACCGCCTACAAATAACAGAACAGTTGCCAACCTGGCCAAACCCTTTTCTATTATACTTTTTCAAACGGAGGCAGGACACCAGTACAGGGATATGAACTCAGACACTCTAGCACAAGGGTCTCAACTGACTGAGCTACTAGGGTCAGATTTTTCAAATTTTTCAAAATAAAGAGTTTTTTTGCTGTAATCAGAAGCACCTAATGATAACATACGAAGTGAAGATAATTCTTTTACCAAAATATCCAGATGATCTGTCACTTTCTCAACGTTGTGAATTGCCCAACTGTCATCTAGATCTAAGCTGTCTAACTGTGGATTGGGAAAATTCTGCAATTTAAAAACATAAATTTTAAAAATATAATATCAAAAATAAATAAAATAATATTAAATATAATAGCTAAACCAAAACTAATTTTATAATGTAACTGTTTGATTGGTTCAAAATGCTGAACGAGTTTCAGATGAGTAGCACTGCTGGTGTAATATTCATAGAACCATAATGTACTATTCTATGAACTGTGATCATTTAAAAAAAAAACTTCTCACCTTTAAAGATATTCTCAATTCCGCCACTAGTTGACCAAGTTTGTACAGATGCTGTTCACTCAGAGGGCTTTTAGACCTGAACAACCGTCCAGGAATATATGTCAGCAAATGTGCCAAAAACTCATCTGAAAAGAAAAGACATTTCTTATTGTCACACAGTTGAGCTACACTTTAATTATTCAACTTAGCCTTTCGGAATTTGTAAGCATCTTATACTCAATTCTCAGCAGAATGTCTTAAAAGTATTTCTATTTGCTATTTGGTCAAATGAAATGAAAACAATTCTTGCCACAAGTAAATGAAAAGCTCATTAGTCATCTTTGTATTTTTTTTGAGAATACTCTTGGTAAATTCTTATCTCTTGACACATGAGTAACATTGCTTTCTTTTTTGAAGGCAAAATTTAGCGTCCCTTAAACAATACATTTCATGCGGAAAAAGCTGTCCCTGAGGCACATCAATTTAACTGCTGGTAGAAATTAATCTATGGCCAGTTGTATGTACCACCATTATCCGTTTTGAAATTGCTGCAGTTTTTCTTGGAGACGTTTTGTACAGCTACTGGAACAACGAATCCCTGGTATCTCAGATGAGCCATCACATTCAGTTGAATTTCTAACCATTCTCCTGGTATGCTTTGACAAACCTAGGCACATGATACATTTAGACACGTTCTTTGGAAGAAAATTAGAATAAAAAGTGAAAATGAAATTCAATTAAAACAGTACACAACACTAGATTGCGATAATTGTTCATACATTTTAAAGTATCATTTCTTTATTTGAGAAAACTTCGGGCTTTTGATTCTGCAATGGTCTACCTTCAGAATGTATTGTGTTTCATCTGTAGTAGAAACCGAGAACACCCTGTCATTGTGGGAATTGCATTCTGCAACCTCCTTCAAGGAAAGGCCCCAGAATCTGGCAAGAACTGAATTCACATCTTCTGCTGCAATGGGAACAACTTTTTCCATATCTTCAGAGCATGTCAGTCTGTGAAAATATGAAACATACGAAACTGTTAGAATTCAATTTCAGAAACTTTTTCTGAATTCACAATATTAGATGGTTCATAGTAGTTGGTTATGCCATTTCACCCCAAAATTTTGGGAAGGTGGGAGGGTCTTGCAAATGCCATTTCCCATTCAGTCACTGCAGGTCAAGTGGCAGGGATACTCACAGGTGTTGGGGACACTTGAAACCTATTTCCCACAATCAAATTAAGGAGGCTTGAGCTAATTGATTCAAAGTAGATAGTTTTTAATCTGACTTTGTATCATATACTAAATATAAATGAAGATTTTTTACATGCATCACCAGGCAATATTTTCAGAAAAGCCCTTGATAAGAAACTATATTTCAGAATAGAAATGCTGTGGGAAAAATATATAAATTGTTGTAACTCTTTCAACAGTATATTACCTACTAAATAGCATTGTTGTGTCATGGAGTACACCACTGCAAGATGTTGTGAAATATGAAAGAACGCATTTGTGGCAGATAATTCAAGCCAGACTCTTTAATTTGAAGTTTTGGTACTCATAGGTAGTGTGGACACTAAAAGATCATTCTTGTTCCCTTGCACTCTCACACTGGTGATTGGAACAGTGGAACACACTTTATGTTTACTCTAAATTTTTTTGCACTCAGGGAGAGAATGTGTGGCACACTCTGGCACCTTCTAGCACTCTCACACCCCTCTGTGCTCTCATGCTGAGAGGTAGTGGGGGCCCTAAAACATTTTGCTTGCAATTTCCTTAACAATGACTCAATTTTAACCTGATTACACCATTACACACTGAAATTCTACACAACCATGCCTACCAATGTGAATTCCTGTTTATCAGTCATACTCCATCCTCACACCCTTGCAGTACTCTCACACAGAGTAGAGGAGACAGAGGATTCAATTGGTACAAACAGATTGAAAATTTGATTATTACTAATGAAATTACTAGCAGCAATGTTTCAAGGTTCTTGCACCTTCTCATGCTCTCACACACTCACATGCTGTCAGAAACTAACACATATGAAAAAATCTTCTAAATGCAAGCCAATCAGCTTATATTCCAATTATGTATTAATATTTACAGTTCAGTTACAGTTCACAGGCGTCATACCTTGGTTTGAGATGTGCAGAATATAAAGGGTCTGGGGTCATGGTTTCAACCAATGAGAGGATGATCATGTAAGCTTATGAGCCAATCAATTGCTAATATTTAATTCTCATCCATATCTTTAATTACAGGAAGCTATTACTTTAATTGCCCAAGCCAACTTATTTAGTTACCCAAACCAAGCTAAACAATTACCCAAGCTAAGCCATTAAAGTTTAACTTTTTGTGTAATGTTTTGACAGCTATATGGTAGTGCTATTGAAGAATGTTGGCATTTAAGTTTAATTACATTTTTCTGTGAGACATAAATTTTGTGGTTTGATTGTCATATATTATTATTATATTCCATTATTGGCTGGTGGAAATTAAGTTTTAATTCCCTGATTGTTCGATTACATGTTATTTCAATGGAGAAGCTATTTGCTAGAATTCCCAATTAAATGTTACCAATTGTGGCCTGTCCAATAATTTAGAATTTTACTTCTAACTGCACCCTTATGTTCCACCTCTTGCAGCCAGCAAGTAACTTCAGTCCCTGCTTTAACTTGATTGAGTGTTGATGTGAATCCTTTTAGCTTAGAAATAAAGGATTAGAAATAGTATTCTAAGTATGTTTCTCTGCAAATTTGTCATGGTGCCAGATAGCTTTGAATTATAGAAGCCTGTTTCTGCAGTGAAGGGAGGAAAATTGTGTTATTTCAGTGCTTTCAATCACGGAAGCCACAAGTTGCTGCCCATCCAATTTTACACAAAAAAGTCATTCTTAGTTGACCAGCATGCCTCTCTAGTATCCAGATGTTTTAGCTGCTTGGTCCAATTCTCCATCACATACATAGAAATGACTTTATATTGGATTAAACTAGTGCTTGCTCATTCAAGGTAGGCTAGGATGATTCTATTGCCAATAGAAACTGCATTCTTAAAAGTTTGCTTGTATGCACGTATGTAAGGCAACTCCAGAAAGTGACATTCTAACAGCTGTTCTTGACAGGACCAAAATTCTGTTAGAATCCAATTTAATCAGCAAAACTGCATTCTACATACAATGATCTCCAATCTTGTTCTCTTCGTGCATGCATGTTAGAAACATTCATTCTACATTGTCATAGAATAGGTATGAATTTTAACTATTCAAGATGGCAACCAACTGGTCCAAATTTAGACTGGACAAAAGACCACCAGAGTTAAGACAGGTAAAAGAATTGGAAAAAGAGCACAAATAGTCATTGATTATTCTCTCAGAGATGTGGACAAAGCAGCCAAGTGTAACTATGTAAAAGTATGGGTGGGAGAAGGATTTCCATTGATCCAATGATGGGAAGACACTGGAAAACTAGTGAATGGAGCACCAGATGTTGTTCCAAGTGGTCATAAACTGGATACATACTGGGGTCTTCCAGAGGAAAAATTCAAATCCAAGGTCAACAAAATTCTATCCATCATGGAACCATGAAGTATTGTAAGGAGCCAAAGTAGAGTTCCATGCCTCTGAATGAAAGGATTACTGAAGTCCACAACATGTTAGAATTATGTGACTATCCAGTTGGTTCTAAGGATGTCATAGAATTATTAGAGATGTGCTCATTTCTGGATGTAGCAGTTCTCGTGGCTCGTCAAAATGTACGTTAATGTTAACATTAACGTTTCTGTTGCGAACACTTACGATATGATATCGGACATGTTAACAAAAATACAGATGGGAACATTGGAAAGAAAACTCTTCAATATTCATTACGATATGAGCATCTTGACTGTTAGGTGAGGGGAAAGTCGGTAGTGTTTAACATAACAAACACTTATGACGGCCCATCGTAAAGGTTAATATTTATTCCGATCCTGATATCTTCCTGATAGTTTCCTAAAAATTCTTTACGACGGCAAACTCGTACACGTTTTGCCACCCTCATTTGCATATCGGCAACTCAGTCCACTAAACCAGGTAACTAGGTCAGTCAGCAGCCATCTTGGATTTGAAGTTCTAAAAGTTTGTACAGGAAAATTTATTTCTCAATTTTATCAGTTCAAAAGAAGCTTTAAATGAAGTAAGTCTAGTCATAAATATTCTTTAGTATCCAAAGGTCATTCAGGACTGCAAAGGAGTGAGTGTTCACTCCTATTTTTTAATAAAATTAGGAGTTAAGGTCTACTGCGTACCGAACATTGCTTACGATTTTGGGCTCGTAAAGAAGCCGGTCGACAATATTTCTTACGATATGGACCTCGTGAAAAAAATGTTACGATAACAGGCGGTACTTGTTCCTTACGAATTGCACCTCGTAACTGTTAAAAACAATGAGTATGTCATCGTGTGTGTTATATTTTACTTTGGGATTCTGCTGTTACCCAGATTAATGACGATCCTAACTTCGTAATGAATTATTGCGCATTGTGAATTACGTGCATAATTCCTTACGAAGTTAGCATCGTTAATGTTAAAAACAATCCAGAGGATATCGTACATTATACTTCGTACCACGTTAAATTGGTAACGATGTCAACATCGTAACGAAATATGCATAATAAACACTTCAGAGGGCCTCCTAAATATTTATCTAAATGGATCTAAAATTGTAATTAAAAATGTCAGATTGTAATATATTAATAAATTATATAAGAGACAAACACTCCAAGTCCACTGCATTCCTCCTTGCGTACTCATATCCCTCTCACCTTGGACACTTTCATTCACGTCCGATTTGAGTCTCGACTAATTACTGCATTCCTCGTCGGGTACTCAGAACCAAATGAATAAATTATTATCAACCCACACAAACATATTTAAATAAATAAATGACATAAGTGAAAGAGAATATGTCCAATAACAATATTAATATTATTACTAATTTCTGAACATAAAACATAACAGAGGGTGTTCACTAAAAACACACCCCCATATGAACATACGCATACACAAACACACAACACAGGAGAGGGTCTTGACTAAATGCTGCATACCCCCTCATAATCTCAGGAACAAGTGGAGTCACACACACCCATATGAACATAGACATACACGAGAAAGGAGAGGGTCTTCACTACATGCTGCATACCCCCGCATAATATCATGAACAAGTGGAGTCACACATACCGAAATAAAGATACACATACACACATACAAAACACAGGAGAGAGTCTTGACTAATTACTGCATCCCTCCTCCCATACTCAGGAACAAGTGGAGTCACACACACCCATATCAACATACACATGCACACACACAGAACACTTCACAAATTCGATATCGTCTTCACTACATGCTGCATACCCCCTCATAATCTCAGGAACAAGTGGAGTCAGACAGACCGATATCAAGATACACATACACACATACAATCGTAACATACACACACACAGAACATAGTCTTGACTAACACCTGCATTCCTCCTCCAATACTCAGGAGCAAGTGGAGTGGAACGCAGCCATACCCACACACACATACACACACACACACACACACAGAACACATGACAGAGTCTTGACAAACACCTGCATTCCTCCTCCAATACTCAGGAGCAAGTGGAGTGGAACGCAGCCATACCCACACACACATAAACACACACAGAACACAAGACAGAGTCTTGACTAAGACCTGCATTCCTCCTCCAATACTCAGGAGCAAGTGGAGTGGA